>JAENHJ010000110.1:355000-369750 GCA_025330945.1 Mucuna pruriens
ATAACTTTCCTTATATAAAAAATAATAGATTTATTTTAAATAATAAAAAATCTCATATGATAAATTAAATATATTAAAAAAATTTAAATCATAAAATTTTACATAAGTCTTTCTAACTAAGTTATTTCTCTAAAAAAATATTTTTGGAAAAATCACTTATGTATATGAAAAAAATACTATTAAATCAAAACATTGGGAAACATATATAAAAATTCCCAAGAATACTTTGCTAAATTTTAAAATCCCTAAATGTTGAAGGATCAAATAGATACAAGATACCATCAATCACAATTAACTTAATAGGAGAGAGTGAATTAACTGTCTAATGGGATAATGACTAAGTAACACTATTGTACCATGGTAGGGATCTCTCATTGGGCATCAATTGAATAACCCGACTCATCATGGACTATTCGAAACAAAGTCTCAATATAACATCCATCAACTAAGTAGGTTTTACAATAATAACTATTGATCATAATTAATATATTAAAAAAATAATTCCTGATAATTTGATTAATGTTAATCCATAAAATAAATTAATTAAATAATTAATCTAACAATCTCTCACTTGGATAACATTAGTCAATCATAAGGATATAAGAATTTTAAGACTAGAATATAATTATGATCAAGGCATACATCAACCAAAATTCATACAAATATAAATTCTTACAAATGCAAAAATACATTTTATAAAGACATACCATACACACGAAAAAAAAAACTTATACTTCCCATAAAAAATGATGAATAGAAAAAAAATATAATATAATTTATTTAAAAATATGCAATTCAAAAATATTATGCTATAAGAGATATGATGTATCATGACGCGACCTAAATCGTGTCGGGAGTGATTTGGAAAAATTATGGGTTGAACTGTAGAGGTTGCTTTTTTGCAATTGTTTTTTTTTTACAGGATAGAAATGGTGAACCAGGTCCATCCGAGGCGAAAGCAGTTATACTGCGTCGAAGTCGTTTCGGTCAACCCGAGTGGATCAACCAAATACGACCCGGCTAGGGGGAGTCACCACCAACATTCAAGGTACGTCAGAAACCTAAGGTGAATAAGGCGGGTCTTCGAAACAGGGATCCTGGTAAGGGGTCAGTTACGCACGGCGGTGAAACGTCACTCTACTCGCCTACTATCTGGTAGTTACCCTACAATTTACACAAGCTAGCACAACCTTTAATGTTAGTTTGTTTAGAAAGATCTAAGTATGTATTGGGATGGCGAAGGTGAGAATGCATAATTTGACAAGAGTGTGTCTCTTGCTCCTACGTACCTCTCGTGGTCGTGAGGAATCAAAGTTCACGTAGTTCTGGGTGCAAGCGATGAAACACAGAATCGACCTTTCCCTTGGGTGGTCGACTCTCAAGTAGGGACCTAGCTACAAATAGGTGATGCTGGTTTGGGTATGGTCAGACTTTCCTCTTGGAGTCTGCTAGACTTTGAAAGTAGGGTCTAAACTTTACCTTAGGCGTTTATCCCTCGAGGGCTTGAGTTCGAAGTTGGGACTATCTAATAGGTGTCTCTCGTCTTGGTGCTGAATGTAGTGTTCGTGTGAATGCTTCCTGTATTGACTTAGGGGTGTCTTTATTGACTCGGAGTCAGGTGGAATGCACAGTGTTGTGAATCAAAGGGTCGGAACCGACTCAGTCTTAAACTGAGATGGGCCACATGCCTGTCATCTGAAGTATGATCAACTTGGTTTGAGTGAAGGTTGGCTACGTGTCTACCATTTGGAGTGTGGTGGACTCAAGTGAGGCCAACTATATGTCTGCCATCAGAAGTGTGGTCCGCGGGATAAGTGGAGTGTTCAAAGTTTGGCCAAGAAACATACCTGGTATCCAAAGAGATGACTAGTACCTTCGCTTGCCACTGGATGGTGTAATCCTCAAGACATTGGTTGCATAGAAATTTGCCAGCAATCTTGCTCTATGGGTGCTATTATAGAATTCTTGGCCCTGAGCTCTTCGCCTTGGGGTCTTTTATAACCTTTGGGAAGGTGATAAAGGTGCGTCTGATCTTGTCACGTGAAGCTACCCTAGCCTACTGATTCAATCAGTTAGCCTTGGCACTTCCCATGTTGATTCTCGTTGGTTCCCACGCTCGATCGTGGCATGTTCTTCCTAGAATCACGGCGCATTTCACAGGTAATGGCTAACATGGTACTTCTTCGTGCTATGATTGGCGAGGATCTCAGTTCTGTTGATGCGTGGGACTTGGGTCTGCCTGACGTGGCTTTGTTAAAGGCATCTCACACCTGGGAAAGATCCAACAATTCAAAGCTTGGTGAGGTGGCATCCTCCTCTAAAGTGTCCACTTCCAATGACCTAGTCGGCTTCGTCAGTGCTAAGATGGGACTCCCAGACTCAGTTTTGGGCTGGTTTGAGCTACTTGGGCCACACCCGAGGAAGCCATGCTCGAGAGTCTATTTTCTCGCGGGTCTATCCCTCCTGAGTCGGGGAGCCTGTCTGCGGGGCTGGGCTTTGACTTTGGGCTTCCTCCCACCATGGGGTTGGGACTCCCCTATATAGGCCGCCTTGGACTCCTCTTTCCGAATGCGTTGGGTTGAGTCTGATGGTCTCTCTCGAGTGGGCTGATCCGATTCTTCTTGTCTTGTTTGGGCCACCTAGACCGGACGGTTTTGGAGTCATACATATCATATTGTACATTACATTATTCTAATACTTTACATATCATATCATGACAATGGACCATTACATTTGGATAAAAGATAATTGAAATAATTTTTAAATTATTTTTGAAAACATAAAATGTTTTTTAATTCTAGTTCTACGTTTTTGAAGTTGTCTCGTCCCAATACTTTCCTCCACCTTTCTTTGTCCTTCACCTCTTTATTAATTTTTTTTTTTTTTGCCTTTTGTTCAGTCTTCTTTGTTAATCTAAGTCTTGGCTTCCACTTGCTCAATCACCATCACCAACCCCCATGCCCCCACCAATGAGCTCCCTTCCCTGAACCTCTCCATCACATGCATTCCAGTAGTTGCATCTTCGGCCTCATCAACTTCACCCCATACTTCTCCCCCTTTGTTCTGGTCACCTCCTACAACTCTCTCTCCTATGACTCATCCACTTCCGACACCTTTATTAATATAGTTCCTCCACCCACATTGACCCTAACGCCTCTATAGTCTCCACCAGACACTTTTCTAGCTCATACTCTTGCCGAGCTCGAGAGTAATGATCTTGCACTTTCCACCATTTAAGATGCAAAAAGAATACTCTTTTCTTTTCTACTCTGTTCTTGCTGAGGATGCCAATAGAACGAGGCGGGCACCAGTAGTAGCCCCACATCACTCGCTTCGTTGGATAAAAATTGTCTCGTGCTATGTCCATACCTACATGAATACATGCTTAATAGATACCTACATATTTTATCAATATATGTAAGCTATTCATGGATATTTACTAAAAAATAAATACCAATCGTACTGATCAACAATTCATTTAAAATATATAAAATTACATCAATTGATAAACCTAAGCAATAAAGTATGAAATAATTAATAAATAATTCATTCAAAACAATTGATATCTATCAGTGCACTAATCAAAATATTTCAATATAGAAACTGAAATACTTCAATCTCTTAAGTTTATTAGTATAAAAAATTAGGTTCTTTAATTATATATTTATATATCTTTTTATATATATATATATATATATAAGGATATTTAAGTAATTTTATATTAGCATATATTTACGATCTTGATACTCACCCATTAATAAACGGGTAGAGAAAATATTTATGTAAATTATTCATAAGTATTCGTTTAACTATCCAAATTTAATTTTGTTACGAATTTTACTTAAAGTGCTTATGGATAAAAATAATTTTGTCATCCCTAATTCTCCCTTTGAAAACCATTGATTGTGACCTCATGGAAACAATCTCACATTTTTTTTTGTCAACTTTTAAAAGAAAATTACAAGATTAACAATAATTTTTTAAATATAAAAAAACAACTGCAAACTAAAAATTAGTTTTAAATTTTAAAAATTAAAAAACTAAAAACTATCTCTAATGATTTTTCGTTTCTAGTTATAAAATTCTTATTAATAAAAAAACATACCACAAATACTACTATTACTGTATCATTATCTTTACTAATATGATAATTATGACCGCTACCGCATCATTTATGGCCTCAAGCCTATCACCACCATGCGGTCACTCCCTTTCTTTTTCCCCCACTTCACCTATTGCACCCATCACCAAATCAACTTGAAATAAAAACTTACAGTTAAAAAGTAACAAGTGATTTGGGTAATTTGAATTTTAGATTTGTATTAAAATTTTAAAAATTTAAAATTAACAACCGTACGGATCACAGCCTTAATTTGTAAAAATCAATTCTACTAGAAGTCTAAAACAAATGTACACCGCGGCTCTACTTTCAAGCAAAATACAAAAATGTTCAGGCCGAAATTTTGTAGGTTTAATTAAAGCTTCTTGTTTTGGCTTCAGAAACATAAAACTGATTTTTATATGAATCCCAAATGTCACGACTAAAGTTATAGCTAGAAAATTGACAGTAGCCACATAAGGAGAATGTGCACACTCGATCAGTACCAAATTTTGAAGTATTGGAGACATCATTAACAAATTAAAACGCTTCAATTGAAACTTTATTGAAAAGACTATGTACCCGTTTAGTTTGGTTAGCGTTGGAGACTTGGAGTAGAGTTGGATAAACTTAATTTTGAAAAAGCTGAGAGAAAATTTTCATTGGAATCTGAGTTTTGTTTTATAAGAAATAGAAAGAATTGAATTTTTCACGATAAAACAAACGGGACCTGTAGTACCCCTAAATTGTCCGGGCTGGATGTGTCCCAGCCCTTCCCCCGGGTGGCATTTGGGCCATTCCAAAGACAAAGTTCAAAGCTGAGACGGCGCGTTTCCCGCTGACCTCCATTATTTGACTCAGCCTCCTTGATCGAGTCTCCCACATCCCAGTGGAGCCCTGTGCGTCATGGGAGAAAAAAGAGAGAATAATATCTCGAGAAAATCTTGGGATTCGGTTGTTATGCGACCCTCTCCTGCACTTATATAAAGCCCAGAGAAGAGAAAAGGCACATGTCAGAGAGAGAAAAAAGAGAGGACTAGCAGAGAGACCAAAGAGGAAGAGCAACCTGAGACAAACCGAGAGAACCGACGACGACGCCGTAGATTTTAAGGAGGACCCTAATGGTACGGCAGAGAAGAAAAATCAAGCATTGGGCAAAGACAGGGAAGACACGCCCGCCATCTCCGAGCACCAAAGTTAGTATTCTAATCCCCTCTTACATCGCCCAAGTCGTTCCCTACCACCCCTCTCAAACCCGAAGTCCTCACCTACCTGGCCGAGTCCATCTCGTCCGCCTCGAACGCGGACCGACGTAGCCTTGCTGCGTACCTTGACCCAGTTTTCTCCAAGCCAACTCCTGGGCCTCGCCACACCAGATGGTCGAGATGGCAGGCCGAGCCGACATGGCAGGGGCCGAGCCGACACGAGCCGGCCCGATCCCCACTACAAGCCATCATGCCTAATCCGACTTGGTTCCAAATGGGGTTTCGAGACTTAACAAGTCATCCCTTATCCCCTTAGACTCACCTCCCTAAAAAGGAGAAACCAGTCAAACCTCCCCCCGGCCAGTAACTACGTGGACTTTGAATCCCTCTAGAGCCGAGGCACGAGGGCCTAGGGGGCACACCCCTATCAAGTCAAACCTTAAAAACCCAAAAATCCAAAATGCCAAACACCGTCCCTCCTCCCATATAGCTAGCCCGAGGTAACTATCAAGTGATAGGCATCTTGGGGCCCCCACGCCAAAGCATGTAACCAACTCCCCGAACCCACATGTCTGATTCGAGACCACTTGCCAAAAGGTTTCTGGCTTTCCTAAACCAAAACGGTGGCGACTCTACCTGGCCGACTCGGTTTGACGCTCACCAACGTCACAATTTAGGTTGTGACAGATGGCTTACTCAATTTGGGGATGTAGCTGGCGAGAGTTGAGCCTTGATAGGTTAGCGTGAGAGAGACCAGATGAGACCAGGCGGTTTCCCCTTTTTGTATTTTTTTTTATTTCATGCATGATTGTTTTATTCTTTTTCGACCATGTCATCATAATTTGTGGGGTTCAAGCGGGGCACAGCACAAATGAGGTGTGAATGTGAGGGCCTTATTCCCAGGCCTGTGAGTTAAGGGAGAGAGGAATGTAGTGGTCTCCATACTAGAGGCGTCTCGATCTTTTGGGGATCACGATAGTTCCCCTTGGGGGCGGCCCTAGGGGGTAATCATGTTCTCGGGATAGCTATCACATCCATGGTACCGCTCCCTAGGGAAAGTCTATAGACCCAAGAGCCTATTGGTGAGGATGATTAGAAAAGCCCCAGAGAGAAGGGGGGAACATAGCCCATCCAACCATACGCCTGATTAAGGGACAACCAAGCGAAACCGAATTGGAATCGGCTAGTACAAACCGAGATGGAATCAGCCAAAAAAAAACCCCTTATACCAACCCAGCATGCATACATGCATCTCATACACCACATAAAAAGAAAAGAGAGAAAACAAAAAAAAACAAAATCATGCATCATGATACATTGATCACGGAAATTTCAGATAATGGAAGTATGGTCACAATATTGGGCTAGATCACCTCAACCCGTCTGGGCTAAAGCGCCAATGTCCGCACTTCGCGGCTGGGGCAGCTGCCGAGAGGCCCATGGCGAAGACGGCTGAGAAGCTTCATGGCAATCTTCCGAGCCTATGGAGGTTGAAACTTCCGGCCAGCCGCATTGGAAGCCCTCGTCAAGATTACAACTCACCAATACGGTGCTTCACTTTTAGAGATTCTCCAAATGGCGCCAACCTTTGGAGTGAGTATGAGCGATTGATGGGATTACCCTCGTCGAATCCCATTTTACTTCCATCGAAGGCCAACGCCCCTTCTTGGACTACTATCGCAAACTATTAAGAGCAGGACACGGAAGTTGCTATGTGGAAAAGGAACCTCAAGAACGGTATAGAAGGAATACCCGTGGGTATAAAGGAAAGAGCCTCCAGCTTTGAAGAACGAGGATTGGGGCGCCATGATAGGCGTCTTTGGGCTTACTCCTCTACGGGTGGTGCTATTTCCCACATCAAGATTACGTCGACCTCGCTGACCATAGAGGCATTCTTGGCTAAGAAGGACAGAGGAAAACCCACCATGGCTCTCTAGCCAACACCTACTACACACTTAGCCATTGTAGTGGGCGGAGAAACCAGCGAATGATCTTTGCACCCTGTGTACCTCTCGATTCGCCATCTCTTCCAATGCAAGACCAAGACTGTTTGCCGAGAAGACTTCAAATGGAGCTGCATAAAAAAAATGACCAAAGAAAGCGTGGGTAAGGCAACTAGGAGAGGCCCAGAAAGGACAATTCGTTGGTAACATGCGGAACGAAGGCGGAGAAATGATCACTATGGGATTATCTAATGTTCCCCTCCTCGGGACTCGGGGGCTATCAACTATAACCTAGAACTGCCGCTTGGGCAAGGCGGGTTCCCCATGGTCTCGAGCCCCGTCCAGGGAAGTTCTCACTCCCCTCTGGATAGAAAGTGCCTTGAGCCCATAGAGGCGAGCATCCGCGAAAAATCCGACGGGCTTAGGGTCGTCCCCGACAAGGAACAACGTGGCGAACCGGGAGTTGTGGGACCTCCCAGTCTGAGCCTGCCTCGAAAGCAAGCGTGTCCACCTTGTAGGACTGCCTTGGGGGTATCTACGCCCGAGGACCAAGCAACAGGAGCTACGAGATACGGGGAGACACTCAAGTCAAAGGCAACTCCCAAGGCACGCCTGCAGAGCAAATGAAGAAGGGAACAGGGGAGCGTTGAAAAGAAAATTGGAAACAGCTCTAGAAGAGG
The DNA here is from genome assembly GCA_025330945.1 of Mucuna pruriens. Taxonomy (NCBI): domain Eukaryota; kingdom Viridiplantae; phylum Streptophyta; class Magnoliopsida; order Fabales; family Fabaceae; genus Mucuna; species Mucuna pruriens. Next base: position 362,928 of record JAENHJ010000110.1, read on the forward strand.
TTCGCGAATGGCTGAGCCGATGAATTTAGTAGGGCCGGAAAAGGGGCAATACCGAAAAATAAAGCCGGTGTCTAAAGGTAGTGGATCACAGTTTATCTCGGTAAAAGAAGAACCAACCAACTAATGGTCAAAAGAACGATTTGGAAAGTCAGAGCCATCCTCAGGCTAGGGAAGCCAAGGGAAGAACAAACGCAGTCCTCCGGGAAAGGACACACTTACTCGAGGAGTGAACTTAAAGCGGCCCAACTATCGAAGGAACACCTAAGAAACCAAAGGCGATCCGGTTATTAGCCTTGGTGAGGCAGAGGAAAGATCGCGAAGCAAAATCTCAACCTCGAGGAGCTGAAAAAAGATCCTAGAAAGTTGGAAGCCGAGAGGTGTCAAGATATCGCCGGACGAAGCTGAAATACAAGTCACGCAGCCGCTACGGTAGACGCCAAGGTTGGAAGGACGGATATGTCAACTAGCATGGCTGTAACAGTGCATTGATAGGCATTCCCCAGAAGACTCAGCCTTGAGAAGGCATGATGGATCAGCTAAGGCGCCAAGAGATCAAAGAATTCTTAGAACAACGTAGAGGCGTGTATGATATGGTGAAGGAGCTATCAGCCACCATAGGAAAACATCTTGTATAAACTCACATTCCTTCTAATAAACATTATTTTGAATTTCGTGACTCGATGTTATCATTGCATTTGCATGGCTCCATCATCTATATAGATATGTCCTCTAATCGCAAAAAAAAGGAAACACAAAAAAAAGAAAAGATATAAACTAAAAAATATATACCAGAAGAGAATCACCGCGCTTCACCGATACTAAACATGAGATAAGGCGTAAATGAGAATGAAACAAGACGGCGGAACAAATTAATAAGACGTTCTGCAGATCATCACTCAACACAGCCCTAATCCCCGCGCAAGACACCCTGTGCCCTAGCACCGCCAAGATCTGGGAACACCTACGCACCCCCGGGATTCACACCCCTGCATGGAATGCCACTATAGAAAAACCAAGAGTGTCCAAGGAACACCAGACTAGGCCGGGGCAGACTGTGATCCTGCCTTCCCCAGCCCTGGTGAGCCACACCCACGCTATCACCTCTTCGAATACCCAGGCCGCGCACTGAACCATCTGTGTAATATTAAGATCAACGTGACTCAAGAGTTTACGCTGAGCCATCGGGCGAACTGGGAAGGCGGTATTGACGCCGCCACCCATGTTTGTCCACATTTGAAAGGCCTGCCGATTTCAAGGTTCTGCCAAAATACAAGGAAGTTTCGCCGCGTTACATCTTCGCTGCGTATCGCAGAGGCTTCCTTACAACCAACAAGACAAGATCTCGATGCACCGCTGTAACAGTTCTTCGTGGCCGCATTGCGATGGTACGCTTCTGGCTTTAATAACGGACACATAAAGACTCTGGAGACTGCCACGCCTTCCTCCCAAGTAATACAAGCATAACGAGGATATGGGCTCCTGTGCATCAGCTTCGCTTCACAAACTGTCTAAAGCCAGGTTTAGCATTACAGATGTATGAGCATGCCTGTGTCCAACACCCCTCTCAGAGAAGTGGGGAAATGGCTTCCATGTTCATCGGACATCTCTCATTTTCATTGGGGAGGTCTAGGAAGGTAGTTTCCAAACTTGCCGACCTAGCCGCCATAGAGAAAGAACAGAAGCTCAGCATTGTCGGGAAGGCTTTACACAAGACCTAGTCAGTTTCGCCAAGAGTAGAGAGAGGAAGGAGATACGAATGCCGAGAACAACGATCCCCCACTCCCACAAGGCCGTAATAAGCTCATCCCGAGCATTTCTTTGATAGTCTTCACGACTCGCCCATCGTGCTGCCACACACAGTAGACGAAAACGCTGTGGCCCGGCATCAAAGTTAGAGTCTTCACTCCCATCCTCGATGCCTTTACTCTACCCTCTTCCTCCTACCTAAAGTAGGCATGATAATGGCAGCTATTCAAAACCGCGAGAAATTCCCTACCTGGCCTTACGACCCCAAAGGCAGTAGCTACTATCACTCAGAGCGAGCATTCCAATCAAAAAGGTGCCGGAGTTTCAAACACAAAGTCCAGGACCCGATAGAGGCAGTGTGTGCTGGGCTTTAATGATACCAATATTAGTACCAACCTCTCGCCCACGGCGATGCGACGCATCAACATGCTAAGTCATAACAATCCATCTGAGCAGTGAGAATTGCTGCCAGAGGTCGGCAGAAAGATCAGCACTCTTTCCAACCACTGATCGTCCTGATGCGACCCTGGCCCGCCGCATTCCTTGATCACTACGCCTACCTAGGCTCGCTTACAAGGATCACTGCCCCATGGTATTACGCATCTATGAACCCGCTAGTAGCTTAACCCAAGATCTCCCAAAATTTTAAGAGGTTAATATCATGAATGACATCAGAAGAATCTTATACCCCAACTCGAGGAAAAGACCCTAAGGGGAGTCCTGGGGCACCAAAGAAAGAGTTGAAGAATTCCCTAACTCATTCACAATAGTATGAATTGTCAACATCCAACAAGATCAAAGACGCATCTCTGCCACATCATCATTTAATTTAAACTACTCATGAATCTCTTTGCTGAAAGTCCTAAAGAAGCTCCACGAGGCCCTATTAGTCATGAAGATTTAGCATTATTAAGTACCATTGAATTGTGATTTGTCAATCTTCTGACGAGGAGATCCCTTACCGGGCTTTTAGAAAAGAATATAACTCTTCCATATTGTCACAAATGCGGACCTTACATGATTACTAAAGTACTAATCGACAATGGCTTCTTCTCAACGTCAAGGCCACCTCGACAAGCTAACAACGCATATGCAACTCATGCTTAGCCCATCAATGTAGAAGTCATGGTTCAAGTTAGCGATCACATGGAGAGACTACCTCCTCATCCATCTGCCTGCTCAGACGCCCTTCCAAGCTCGCATATTCGCCCGCATACGCCTGCCTCCCTGGAAGGCCTTTGACCACCCAAGGCGAGTCTTCCTCATCGAAGAATTATCAATGAATTGGGAACAAGAATTGATGATTAGGCACCCCACACCTGATGGATAATTTCGGAGAGGAGGAGTTCTGCAACTTCCTGGGGCACTAGAGACTGCAAGTCCATGAGTCCCTCATGGCGTGAAACATGGCCATGATCAAAGAAATAACTCGGCAGTGGCTCCTGGCCTCTGCAGGAATCCCGCCAATTGAACTGGGTGAATAGTGAGCTGACTCTGTACTGCTTCCAGAACTAAACTAAATAACATTTGCCTAGAAAATGTGGCAATGATAGGCCCAAAGGTCATCCTGGGAGTCCAATGCTGGCGGACAGCTAATTGGACGACCAGAGCCACTTACATCTAATTTTCAGAATCTTCCTCGCTTACTTTTTGAATTAATAAAACGAAGATGATTAATCACCATTTTTCTTTCCGTTTCTTTTCACACTTAAATTTTAAAAACGGAGGAAACTCCTTTAAAAAACACCACCAATAACGAACCTGTCTCCCTAAACAATGAGCATAGCCTTACGATGCAAGACCTCATTCCCATTGAGAACCTAAGAGGAGAGGAAGACGCAAACCGAGAAGCTGCCGAGAAAAGGCATAGAACTGGAAAACACTAAAGTTCCAACCTCGTCAGGGAATTAGAAAAGCGTGAACCTGATGACGAGAGCAAATGCCGCTGGTAGTCGATGTCACAAGAATCGAGAAAAGTGCCCTCATGTAACTTTTTACAAGAGTTCTCGTGTATATTTCCGCGCTGGCCATACTTGGGAGACATTGCCTCGATCACAAAAGAGGAACATAGATTCCCATGCTCCCAAAAATCCCTCATGTTTCAACAAATAAGGGCACCCAAACCCGACGCGCCTTAAAAATCAAGTTCTCAGATTCAACTATCCCAATCTGGCAAACATCGCATCTGGGATCCAAAAAGATTTTAAAGTACGACGCCAAGGTCGACTCATAGATTCAACCTGCCACCCCTCATGATAATTTTCCTTACCCCACATCGATGATGCTCAGAGACAATACTGCATGCTCTGCCTTCTTCTCTCATGGACTCGCTTTCATACAATCAAATTTAATGGCGGCGAAGAAGACGACTGGCTACCCATGGGAACGCTTTGTTACAAGGTAATGCCATTCGCCTCAAAAATGCTGCAAGAACCTACCAAAGAAATAATCTGCTCCATGATGCATAGAAATCGAGGCCACTACAAGAGATCAAGAAAATCAAAAACTCCTGGCCAAAGACATCAAGACCATTTAAGATTATCTTTAGACTTCGCAAGCAATAAAGCAAGACTTAACTCGCCAACGCATTCTATAACATTTGAAAATTGTCGCCGGTGTCAAAGGGTATCTAAATGGACCCAGATAAGGCAAAAGCTGTTGTGAAATGCGCCTCCACAATGTATCAAGTTCGCTTCCCTCGATTTAACAATTTCATTACTTTATTTTCATTGAACACAATACGTGAAATCTATATTCAAATTTTCTAAACGCATAAGTCAATGACAAGATGTTTCGAGAAGATCAAGCAGCATTTTGAATGTCCGCTGGCTCATTCCCCGCCGCTTCGAAATCCTTCGATCTCTGCATTTTATTGAACATTGAATTGGCTGCTGTATGTTGTGACAGTAAGACAGAGTCGGTAAAGTAAACGATAGCTTCATTAATACTAAAGAAAAGCGTTTTATTGGGTGCAGAGAAGATATCAATCTCTGTTAATGTCTGGTGCTTCACTGATACATGCCTCACTCTGGCCCGCTTAGTAGCTAAGACCGAATTTATCAAAGATTTGAAAAGCCTGCACAACTTGGACAAGATAAAGACGTTAGCAATGGCTCTATCCGAAGTCTATCACATGCTGAGCCACCATCAGCTGAGATCATCACCCACTCCAGATCCATTGCATTTAACACATCATGAAGAAGATCTAAGTCCCCGACCAAAGAACTTAATTGACGATGTGGCTCTGATTTGTAATGGGATTGGTTATTCTGCCTTCCAACTCGGTCTGGACAAGCCAAAACAACATGGCAGTAGCATTATTCAAGATCAACACCAAATAAGAACTGTCTGAGACTCAAATGGTGACTAGTCACCATGCACATCGGGGAACATGGACAGTAAACTGGTAATACTACGTTAGTTGACATCATTACATTCCATACACAGAAAATCAGTCATGATGCTGACTTGTCACCTATGGTATCATAATGATCATGATGACTGCATCCTCAAGATGTTTTATTGCCAACAATTCATTCCCTAGAGGCACCCAAATCCATCTGTAACCGGTACTCTTATTACAAAAAATAAGATTTGGAAAAAGGGGAATACCTAATATAAAAGGACATCAGGCACAAGGAGCTAGACATGACACTTCATGACGCTGTAGACGCCTCCCAGGCCACTTTCAGATAATAGAAGAGGTCCACATGACCCCTTGAATCCATATCAACATACCATAATATCAACTTTAACCGCATCACACCAACATGTCCAGCCCACGGACAACAACGTCCCCTTACCCAAATACAAGGCAAGGATGAGATCATTTGTCCCAAGGCTTTAACGCATGCTGCCATCGAATACTCACTCAACAGTGGAAGACCAGAAATGAGAAAACCTCAAAAACGACATCATCTCCCGTCAATCAGATCCCATCCCACGCCATTTATAATCACAATCAAGAATAACACATAACAATTCACATACTTACCCTACCGTCACCCCATGAATGCAGATTCAACAAAAAACATCAAGAAAATTAAAAATGCAAGAACTCACAAGATTGGCATAATGTTACCCACGTGACTACACTGACAAGACTTCACAACCTCCACCCATAAACACCTTACTCCCTAGCTCATGTAACCGCAGCCCTCCCAATAGACTGAACACGGCCCCACAAGAACTGAATTGACCAAACAACATCACTAAACATATCGAGAAAACGGCCTCCAAAGAAAGTTGAAGTTAAAGTTCCTCGACAAAAAGGAAACCCCTGACGTTCTAGCACAGGACATGGTCCTCAAAGCAAAATCAAACACCCGCAACTCGAGGAAAACAAGCACCAAACTACTAAGGCCCTATGTGTAGCCATCCCAACTACTCAACCACTACCCAAACACTCAATAAACCACCACAAGCTTCTTCCCTGAAATCTCAAGCAAGAAAGTCAGCCACATCCAACCTAACCAAAATAGATTAAAACCAAGCGCAAGGCTACCTGCCGATCCATCAAACAACCCATCCCAAGAACGCAAACCATAAGCTTTTCACTTTGTAAATCACATCACAATAAAGCCCCGCCTCATTTATCTCCTTTTTTCTTTTTCATGCCAAGCTTCACATTCAACAAAAAGAATTTACATCGCTAGCACTGGGCTTCAATCAAAGGCACTGCTCCGTTAAGACCCTCGATCACCGATGGCTCAATAGCGCTGGGCGATATCCTGGTGGCTGGACAAAAAAAAAACAACAACAAAAATGTAAAATAATGACACTAAGCAAGATTCTTAGGGAAATAGGAGAAATTGCGACTTAAGTTTACCCCAGGTTTATCAAATTTCATTGACTAAGTCAATTACTCAGCATTCTAGCTAAAAATAAAAAAAATAATAAAAAAAGAAAAACAAGAGAGATAATAACTAATTTTGCCTGTAACATGTTGCCATAATTACCTGAAAGAGCTGGCGAGTGAAACAAGCTCCCTGTCCTATTTTAAAGTAATGAAATGGCTCAATCAAGGCTACTTGCCATGGCTTTAAACTCCAGCAATACGTAACGAACGAAGTATCAG
>JAENHJ010000111.1:600000-855000 GCA_025330945.1 Mucuna pruriens
TAATTTCTCTAAAAATATATATTCAAAAGTTAGTTTTGACCTACAGATAATTCGTTTTACTTCTTTATTTTTCTGTAAGAACTTTTTGATAAGTTTATTCAAATTGTCCCTTATCTCTTTCCAAATTGTACAAAGGGCAGTGAAAACAATGGTAAAAATAAAATGTGTCTTATATTATTATTGCAAGTTTCATATAATGGCACTGAAAAGAACATGTATGAGGTATGATAATGAATACTTACTTGGGGCTACAAGAGAAGGTGATGGATGGAGAGAAGTTGGCTTCTGCTTGACATGAATGAGAACTACACTTGAACCTTTGGTGAGGAGATGATCAATGGACCATTTGAGTGCATTCTGGCTCCCCTTGTCTGCATCTATTGCCACTGCCACTATTCCATTCACCCCATCCTTCTTTTCCAAATGATTCTTTTGCAGCCACATCACTTTCCTTTCCTTTTCCTTTCCAAGCACTAGCTTCAACTTTTTGTGCTCTTCCAATGAAAAGAAACCACACAAATCAAACCCAGAAACCAAAAAGTCTTATTTATCAAAGGGACCTCCAAATTTTCTTTTTTCTTTCTTCCTCTTTTATTGTCTTCTTTTCTCTTTTCTTATGTTTGTTATTTTCTAAAGGGTCCTATGATGAGGCAATCTTTTGAAGAACAATGAAGGGTAACTTGCTTTTGCATTCTTGTTTAGAATCTCCTCTGTCCCTCCCTGAATGCCGAGAGACAAAAGGACTTTGATGTATTGTATTTGTGTACTTTGTTGCTTTGTGTCTTTCGGTGTTTGAAACAATGAATCGACCAGCAAAGAAGGATAAGGAATAATAATTCATCTAACTAGAATTTGCAGCCATTTTTGGGTTCCCTTTTAGATAGTTTGAGCTTTTCACGGACTTAACAACCACACAGATTGTGCTCTCTCTTCTCTCTCCCATGAGAGAATAACCAAGCTTTGCGGGTTTGGTTTCCTTTGACTTGGTCCCTTTCGGAAACTGAATGTGCTTTCAGGACAAAATATACTTAACTTATTCCTAGTAAACGGAATGGTGCATCCATTTATTTATGCATGGATTTTTTTTACTAGTGTTATAAATTAAAACTAAATATCAACCTGTGTAACAATAGACATGGAATGTATTAGCCTAACCCAATTTATTTTTGATTGGGTTGGGTTGAGATATATTTTTTTTTAAAAATTTATAAAAAATAAATGATCAACAAGTTAATCTATTAAATAAATAAATATAAATAATTTAAATATAATATTATAATCACAAAAATATTATCTTATTAAATTATTTTTACACAAATTATTTTTAAAAATCATCATCATTAGTAAAACAAATATAATGCAAAACAATATCATAACATAAAGTCTATAATATTTTTTAAAACATTACGTCAAATAAAACTATATTTAGTTAAAAATTTTATCAATAAAGAAATTTTAATTGATCAATCAACCCAATCCATCCCATGACTTATTGAATTGGTGAATTATACATATTAAAGGGGTAAATCACCTTACTAAATCCAATCAAATCTATTTTGATGAGTTAAATAAATTGATCCTTCGAGTTTAATCTTGTTTGACATCACTGGCAGATGAAATGTACAAGCTTATTTTAAATTTTTTTATAATAATTTTTTTTAATTCTTTACATGTTTGTTTCAACTTTTGAAAATAATTAGAAACTAAAAACAATTTGATAAAAATCATAAGCTTTTTTTAATAGTTTCTCATAATTTTTTTTCTTTTTTAGAAAAGGTAATTTTTTAAGAAATGAAAATAAATTAATTTACATTAGTAATTTTTAATCTCTAAAAATAATCACTATATTATTTTACATTTAAATCACTTTTTTTTAAAATCCGTAACCCCCATACCAAGTTGTTCTTATTATTCAGCAATGGAATTCCTCTCTTTTTATAGAAGAGGTAACTTAAAATATATGGACTAAATATTATTTAAAATAAGAAAATAAAATAAGAAAGTTAATTATTATTTTGATCCCTTGTCTTAATATTTTTTTTATACATATGAATGGAACACAGTACTAAAGAATTTACGGTACTCATGCATCTTGCTAATCAATTGAGATAAAACTTACAAATTCTTTTATGTTAGCGTGAAAATTTATTTTGATTTTTTATTTATTAAAAGATTTATTTTGATTCTTTAATTACAAACAAATAATTTTGAACTCTTTTTAAATTGATTCAAAATGTAAAACTCCACGTAAGATTTTATAGATTTTATATAAATAAATTTAATAAAATAATTTTTACGTCTTGAATTAATAAAAAAATTTAAAATTGTATTTTAAAATAGAAAATAATAATTATTTATAACATTATTATTTACAAAAACAACAATATTAACTCAAATTTAATAATTTAACAATCAAAATAAATTTTAAAAAATAAAGAATCAAAACAAGTTTCACTAAGATAAGAAATAAAAAATATAATTTAGCCAAACGATAAGTAAAAGATCCCATCTAGAATGAGAAAATCCAAAGGATATTATCTAATTATATCAAAATAACAGAACCTATCATATTCTCTCTGATCATTAGCTGCTGTGTCCATTCTTTTCCAAATTTTTGCGCTCCTTGAATATGTGTAACGTACAGTGTGTCTAACACTTTTCTTACAAAATCTCAATGTACATGTCTTTCTTAAATTGAAATGGCAGCTTGAAATAACCTACATACATAATGTTTATTGTTATCCAGGTTCTTCAATTTCATCCCTTCTTCAAAAGGTAACTAGTACATACATAATGTTACAGTTGAATAAATTTTTTCATTAATATTTATAGAACAAATAAATAAAAAAATGTAGATAATTAGATTTTTTTTTCTAACTTAAAATCAATTAATACGTCTCAGATTAAAAATTTCTATAAAAATTAAGTATATAAGGTTTATTTGGATAAAATTTTCCATAAGCATTTATAAATATCAGAAAGTGAATTTGAGACCAACTCAACTTTAAAAACTAGTTCAAGAGGTGAGGATTGTTTCTCACGCCCATCACTATTGGGCTTGGTATGTAGATAATATAGTAAGTGACCCTTTAACGCATCTAGAATAGACTCTGATATCATAAAGTATCAAAATATCCAGATAAAAAAGAAAGATAAAGTGAGAAAACTAAAAGATAACTTTTGTATTGAAATGAATAGATGTAATGATTGGATCATACTCATTGGACAGACCACCAAGAATGATTTCAATGTGCTCAACAGTATTAATTGATGAGTTTACTGAACCTTTGTTGCATTCTGTTTGAATTTTCTTTCGAGATAAACTTTTGTAGTTGAGAGATAGTAATAAAGGATTGCATAAGCATGGCCATAGTAGGATCTTGACTCTAATACCATTTTGAAGAAGAGTTTGAAATTAATTCAACTCTTAAAGCTAGTTCATAAAGTTAGGATTATTTCACATATATAAATTATTTTCAAGCTCTATCTTTAGGCAATATAGAACTGAGTTTTTTTTTCCAATAATAGAAGAAGAAAATAAAAAAAGAAAATAAATTTCTCTATAAATTAAAATTAATTTATTTATATGTTAAAAATTAGTTTTTAAAGAAGTTAATATGAAAGTATTTCAACAAATTAAATTATGTATAAACTCAATTTAATTTTTTTTTTAAATTTATTTCATTTTTTAAATTTTATTTTCTTATAAATATTTACGAAGAAGTATATTTCATATAAAAGTTTATTCATTGTTAAATTTATTTTACCTTCTTATCTATTTTCTTACCTATTAAGGGAGAAGTTTCTCTAGAACCATATTCTCTACGAGCCTTCATCTATGCTGACCTTTTCTACACAACTTGGGTGAAGGTCATAGTGACAAACATCACAGGAGAATGCTCAGAACTTCCCCTGCTTTTTACAGGAATCACACACATGCTTTGGCCATATCCAACTTCATTACATGCTCATGCTTCACATCCTCCACCTCTTTCCTTCCTAAGAGCAGCTTCTAGGTCCCTTATCCGCGCTTTAGTGAAGGGGAAAGCTTCCACGCCATACGAGGAAACCATAAACTTCCCCTTCATGCTAATGACTTTACCATCTGATCCAATGAGCACCAAAGATGGGATCCCTTTTATGTCAAAGATTCTACAAAGGTCATGCCTTGTTCTGTCCAGCAAGCCATGGCATGTTACTTATGTGCACATTTAATTCCTTAAGGTCTCTATCTGTGGAGACTAGAACAATCTCAAAGCAGTGGTCTTTTGCAGCCTTTAGATTGTTGTAGGCATCTGTGAATAGAGGCCTATTGTTTTACCTGAGTTCAGATACATGTACCTGCAAAAGTAAGATAATGTCATACATATATGAGTTTAACCAAGGAGTAAGTTTATATGATTATAAGCATCAGTCAGATCTTGTATTTTATTTTCTAAATTCTTGTTTAACCATTGACTTTGCAAAATGTCATCTACTTTTGCCAGGGACAGATCTAAGGTGAATGGAATGATCTTTTGAAAAATGGGGACTAGAGTAACCAATGCTTAGAGACTAATTTGGGGGGTTTACTAATTACTACTTAACTATTGCATAGTAAATAACAGCACCTGGAAAGATTAGGCTACCTTTCTATCATCTCCAGTGATGAGAAAGTTGCGTCTTTCATGAGTCTTCACGCTTTCTTTTAGCTATGCCTTTCAATTTCTCAAGTCTCTTTCTTGTGAAAGGGAATGCATCAGCACCATAATCCTCAATGTAACCAATCAAGTCTTTTTCAACCGTTATGGCATCAGAGCATAATGGAATGAAGGAAGGGACTCGACCAACTCCATATCTATCAATCAATCTTCTGTGCAATTTTTCATCAAATGGAACAACTAGCCATGGCATACTCTTCATGTGTTCTTTGAATCCATTCTCATGATGGTCAAAGGAGATAAAGATGATCTCTACACTCTTGGACCTCTTTCTCAATGTGTCATAAAAATCAACCAGATGGTTTTTCTATTGCATTCTGACAAGGGTACCTAATCTCATTATTCAAAGATGGATATATATTAGATACAATAACCCTCATCACAAATAAGCACAAGGAGGCATTTTTTTCTAAATTGGATTTTACCTATTTTTTATTTGGAATTTAATTAGAGTAGACTAACAGTGTAAAGATTTTTTACATTTTCATCCAATCATGAATTTCTTATAATAGAAAATTATTAACTTTTGTAATAATTAAAGTCAATTACTTATATATGTCGTGATGATTTCCAATTGACAATTTACTGATAATGTATAAATATTTACACCGAGAGTATATCAAAATTAAACACTTTTATGTATTACGATTCAAGAAAAGAAACTTCCAATAACGATTTGAAAGTTATTGTTGGTAGTTAATATAAAGTGTTGATTTAGATAAGTAGCAGGCTATTGTCTAAAACTCAAACACACAATAAAGGATTCTGCAGAAACTAAATTACCTTCCCTTCATAAGACAAAAGGAACTCAACACCTTCAGCTGCAAAGATCTTCAAAATATTATGGGTGTCAACAATTTTAGCTTCAAAATCTTGCCCTGCCATCAAAACTGCAGAAAGTAACTGTTGAGAACTGCCTTTAGATGTTGCATAGTTTTAAGATTTGTTTCTGTATGAATAAGTCAATTTGATTTAATTAAAATTTATTATTAGATTTTAGTGGATTAGTTTGTTCCTTATTTTTAGCTAAGTTATTAGTAGTCGTTACTAGAATCACGGAATGTGATCTCTTGATCAGTTATTTCTCAATATATTTAAATTAAGTTGCTTTTAGATAAAAAATATTTCTTCCAGCCAGTATATTCAGTTTATTATTTTATTTTACTCTCTCTACTGTTGCTCGTTCTTTGATTTTATTTTTTGTTAGCAACTGCCTCTCTTCTTAAAAATCAACAATTGGTATCAGAGCTCTTTTCTTACGGGACCTATAGAATGGATTCTAAAACAAGCTTTTCCCAAACAGCTCTTCTAGTTTTCAATGGGGAAAACTATGATTTTTGGGCTGTCAAAATGGAGGCTTACCTGGAGGCTTTGGATCTTTGGGAAGCTGTAGAAGAGGATTATGAAGTCCTTCCGTTGTTGGAAAATCCCACCATGGCCCAGATTAAGAATCATAAGGAGAAAAAAACCTGAAAAGCAAAGGTAAAATCATGCCTTTTTGCTGGTGTCTCTACAACAAACTTCACTAGGATCATGACTCTCAAATCAGAAAAAGCGATTTGAGATTATCTAAAGGGAGAATATGTTGGAGATTAAAGAATACAGAGCATGCAGGTGCTAAATTTAATAAGAGAATTTGAGTTGGAAAGGATGAAAGAGTCTGGGACAATCAAGGAATACTTAGACAAGTTGTTGAGTATTGTCAACAAGATAAAGATGTTAGGCAGTGACTTTGCTGATTCTAGAATTGTTGAAAAAATTCTAGTAACGGTACCTGAGAGGTATGAAGCATCCATAACCTCATTGGAGAACTCAAAGGATCTGTCAAAGATCACTTTGGCAGAAGTGCTACATGCCTTGATGGCGTAAGAGCAGTGAAGGTTGATGAGAGAAGATCGTGCCGTTGAAGGTGCACTTCCAGCAAAGCATCATGCTGGATACCATAAAAAGAAATTTTTTAAGAAGAACCAGCCAACATGTAGCGAGAATACAACAAACAACCAAAACAAAGGCAAGGGTAAAAAGAAAAGTTACCCACCTTGTCAGTATTGCAAAAAAAATGGGCCATCCTCCATTCAGATGTTAGAGGAGACCTGACGCAAAGTGCAGTAGGTGCAATCAGATTGGACGTGAAGCTGTAATTTGCAAAGCAAATATCCAGCAAGCTATAGCTGATGCACAAAATGCACAAGAGAATGAAGACCAACTCTTTGTTGCTACTTGTTTCTCCAGTAGTAGTTCAAGTGAATCGTGGTTTATAGATAGCGGTTGCACCAACCACATGACCTATGACAAAGAATTATTCAAGTGTTTGGACAACACCGAAGTCAAATGGGTCAGAATCGGGAATGGTGAACAAATTCCAATAAAAGGAAAGGGATCAATAGTTATAACAAGCCATATTGGTACAAAAACTCTCTCTGATATTTTATATGTACTTGAAATTAACCAAAACTTGCTTAGTGTGGGACAGTTGCTAGAGAAAGAGTTCAAAGTTATCTTTGAAGATAAAAGCTACATAATTAAAGATCCAACAGGCCTAGAAATGTTCAAAGTCAAGATGAAGAGCAAGAGTTTCTCATTTGATCCAATGAAGGAGCAAGTTGCATTTCCAGTTATAGCAAGCTCAGTCAATCTTTGGCACAAAGATTGGGTCATTTCCATCATTTGGGAATGAACTACATGCTGAAAAATCAACTAGTTCGTGGAGTTCCTTTCTTGACAGAGAAGCTAGCTGAATGTGAAGCTTGTAATTTCGGGAAGTAAACAAGGAAACCATTTCCTGAAAGTAGTTGGAGGGCAAGTCAAAAATTGCAGCTTGTTTACACTGATGTTGCTGGACCACAAAGAACCTCATCACTAAAAGGAAGTTTTTATTACATTATTTTTATTGATGACCTAATGAGAATGTGCTGGATTTTCTTTCTTAAATACAAATCAAAAGTAGCTGCGGTGTTCTGAAAATTCAAAGCACATGTCGAAAATCAAAGCAATTTCCGTATTCAAATTTTGAGGTTGGACAATAGAAAAGAATATATTGCAAATCAATTTCAACAATTTTGTGATGAAGCTGGGATCGAGCATCAATTGACGGCCCCTTACACTCCTCAACAAAATGGAGTGAGTGAAAGGAAAAATAGATCAATCATGGAGATGGCCAGGTGTATGCTTCATCAAAAGGAATTACCAAAGAAGTTTTGGGCTGAAGCTCCAAATACAATTGTGTTTATTCAAAATAGAATTCCTACACGAGTTGTACAAAATCAAACTTCTTTTGAAGCCTGATTTGGTTTTAAACCTTCCTTAGATTTTTTAAAAATATTTGGTTGCTTGTGCTACTCACATGTACCTCAGGTTAAGCGTGATAAGCTTGACAAAAGAGCTGAACCTGGTATATTTATAGGATACAACACAATCTCTAAAGCTTATAGGATTTTTTAGCCTCAAACTGGAAAAATTCTTATAAGTAGAGATGTGCACTTCATGGAGGACGAAAAATGGTGCTGGAGTGACTCAAAGAAGAATCAGAATGTTGTACTAGAGCTTGAAGATACAATAGATGATGCACCCATTCGAGGCACAAGGTTGCTTTCCGACACCTATCATAAAAGCAATGCAAAAGTGTGTAACATAACTATGTGTGAACCAGCTAGTTTTGAAGAAGCTGCTATGGAGCAGAAATGGTTAGCTGCAATGAAGGAGAAAATGTCTATGATCGAGAAAAATCAAACTTGGATGTTGGTTCCAAGACCTCATGACAAAAATGTCATAGGGGTGAAATGGGTGTTTCGTACAAAACTTAATCCTGATGGTTCCCTAAACAAGAACAAAGCAAGACTTGTTGTGAAGGGATACTCTCAAATTTTTAGAGTTGATTATGCAGATACCTTTGCTCTAGTAGCAAGGCTTGACACAATAAGGTTGCTACTTGCCATTGTTGCACAAAATGGGTGGCAAGTGTTTCAAATGGATGTCAAGTCAGCCTTCCTTAATGGTATTTTGCAGGAGGAGATTCATGTTGAGAAAACAGAAGGTTTTGTAATCAAAGGACAAGAAGATAAAATCCACTTACTGAAAAAGGCTTTATATGGCCTGAAGCAAGCTCCTAGAGTATGGTACAACAGAATTAATGAATATCTGTTGAGCTTGGGCTTTAAAAGGAGCTAATATGAAGCTACACTCTATGTCAAGCATGTTGATACTGATATTTTAATCATTTCATTGTATGTTGATGATCTTTTGGTGACAGGAAGCAACCTAACACTAATTAATCAATTCAAGCAAGAAATGAAGGATGTCTTTGAGATGACTGATCTTGGTCTTATGAACTATTTTCTGGGCATGGAAATCAATCAGAAGAAGAATGACATTTTCATATGTCAAAAAAAATATGCAAAGGAAATCCTAAAAAAGTTTCAGCTGGATGAATGCAAAATAATGAACACTCCTATGAATCAAAAGGAGAAGTTCAGCAAGGAAGATGGAGCTGACAAAGTTGATGAAGTGCATTTTAGAAGTTTGATTGGATGTCTAATGTATCTTACATCCACAAGGCCTGACATTTTATTTCTAGTTAGCGTGTTGTCAAGATTCATGCACTGTGCTAGTGAACTGCACTTGAAGGCAACAAAAAGAGTTGTGAGATATATCAAAGGGACTGTCAACTATGGAGTCAAGTACTACTAGGTACGAGACTTCAAATTACTTGGTTTTTCTGATAGCAATTGAGCAGGTAGCTTCAATGATATGAAAAGTACTTTAGGCTACTATTTCAGTATGGGTTCAGGAGTTTTCTCTTGGTGTTCCAAGAAGCAAGAGGTTGTAACTCAATCAACAGCAGAAGTTGAGTTTATTGCAGCTATAGCAGTTGTGAATCAAGTTATTTGGTTGAGGAATATTTTAATAGATTTGGGTTTGAAGCAAGATAAAAGCACAAAAGTTTTTGTTGATAACCAAGCAGCAATTTCAATCTCACAAAATCTTGTGTTTCATGGCAAGACCAAACATTTTAATGTGAAGTTGTTTCACTTAAGAGAAGTTCAAGAAAATGGCGATGCAAGCTTAGTTTACTGTCGCACAGAAGATCAAGCTGCTAACATGTTTACCAAACCTTTTCCACTCAACAGGTTTGAATTCCTGAGGAAGAAGCTAGGAGTTTGCAGCCTCCACGGCAAGGAAGAGTGTTGAGAACTGCCTTTGGATGTTGCATAGTTTTAGGAAGATTTTAGATTTGTTTATGTTTGAATAAGTCAATTTGATTTAATTAGAATTTATCATTAGATGTTAGTGGATTAGTTTGTTTCCTATTTTTAGCTAAGTTATTAGTAGTGGTTGCTAGAATCACAGGATGTGATCTCTTGATCAGTTATTTTTCAATGTATTTAAATTAAGTTGTTTTTAGATAAAAAATATCTCTTCCAGCCAATATATTAAGTTTATTATTTTATTTTACTCTCTCTACTCTTACTCGTTCTTTGCTTTTACTCTCTGCTAGCAACTGTCTCTCTTCTAAAAAACCAATAGTAACAGGTATTCTCCAATCTACACTCTCCTTCCTTCTCCCTTATAAGCTAATCAACTAGCTATGTGAACCAATTAACTAAACTTTTAGGATAGCATTTCCTATATTGGGAAGTGGGTTGATCAATCAAGACATAGCGGAAAAAAATAATAAAATGACAACAAAGGATGAGAAACAAACATGGGGATATTCTCCTTCAACCTTTACAACTGATCAAAGGGTATCCTATTCTCTAAACCACATAATTACAATTGGGTTCCTCTATCACATCATCTTAGAATGTGAGCTTGAACCTAATTTATCTTACAAAATTAACGTGTAAGATGAAATATCCTCCGTTTATGTACTTTATTCAGGCCATTTACTGACAAATATAGGATCTCTAACACACCATGTACATGTACAAATAATGTTGATAAGATGAAAGTCCTATATAGCTCAATATGTAAAATGGCAAAGATTCAATCACTTACAAAACCAAAAATAGAAAAATAGAAGATGAAGATTGTTGAAGGAGAAGTAAAAGTACAAAAGCACCCCATAACTAAATTTTGCATAGGATCACTTCAGTCATCAAGTCATCAACAGCATAGACCACATGCGACAAACAAAACATCAAATTTAAGTGTTACATAAAAAGGCAATTAAAGTGCATGTCATATTTTAATGGAAAATAAGTAAGAACCTTGTAGCAGCAGATAGAGGAAGAAGAAAAAAAAGAGATGGACAGGAATGAAGACAATAATGGAGAAAGGTGGGAAAATGAAGAGCTTTTGCATTTAATATGATTTTGTCGTGTATGTGGCTCACTCAAACTCAACGTATAGCAATCTTGTCTTTGTTTCTTTGAAACTCCATTTACATGATAGGTTGACAAAAATATGGATATTGTAGTTTTTCTTTCCCATGAGGTGTATTTGAATATTTTAAATTTCTTATATATTTTTATAATTTTTTATTTCAAATAAAAGTACTATTTTTTTTATGTTTTTAATATATTAAATATATATTTTTATTTAATATTTTTTTTATAAAATATCAAAAATATCATGAGAAAATATGAAGTCGCTTTAATTAATTACCACATTTCACTTTTAAGATTATAACACACAAGTAAAGTGAGCTTTTTAAAAAATCACAAGAATTTTTTAAATCCTCACATATTATATTAAATATTGTTCATTCATATATAGTTATATAATATAAATTTATTTCTTTCATTTTTATATATAATTGATTCTTTCACTAAATATATCACATATATGTCAAAAAAATCAATATGAACCTCCATTAAATGGTAGAGACTATTATTATCCATACCAGATCTAATAAGACTTTTAACACCAATATCTCCCACCAAGTTCAATACTTGTTTTCAATCAAAATTTTCCAATCAAAATTGAAGAAAAGCCTATGATATGATGACTCAAAACCCCTTAATTTCTTCGTATAATAGGTTTACCCCTCTACAATATCATAATACTTTAATAAAACCTTAAGATATAACTAGAACTCAACATCATATTATAATCAAACATACTAAGAAAATCCTGAGCTTATCCTAATAATGATAATTGTGAAAGACTAAGTAAAACTTCCTTCTAGAAAAATAGCTTAAAAAATACTATCACCTCAATTCAATTACATTTCACTTGAAATTTGCAAAGTGAGAGATTTTTATGATTTTATATTAGTGGATATACATATTCAATAAAAATTCATTGTCATGACAAAAGGTTAGCTAGGAAACACTATTTTTAAAAGCATAAATTCTTAAAGTCTTTTCAGTTTAAGATTGGAACTATGACATTTAAAAATTCAAGACCTTTTTAAAGTGTTATATGAAGAAACAAAAAAGACAGAAGAAGAGGGGGTTTAATTATGTGAGTAAGATTTATAAAGTTTTTCACAAAACATAGGATATATATGAGTTTTCAAACGTTGTCTAAAGGACTATCAAAAGAAGTGCAAAAAATAAAATAGAGAAGGTAAGAGAGAAACGATAAAAGAGGTTTATCTTGATTCACTCTCTTCCACAAGAGCTACGTTCAGTCCCTTCAACTCGAAGGATTTCTCCACTAAAGTCTAATTGACTTGCAACCAAGTATTCTCTACTTTTTTAGGTTTTACAGCACTTGTAATTTACCTATTACAAGCAATACCAAATATTCTTTAACGCTTAGTCTACTATCTTAAAAACTATAGATCTTTTTACACATATAACTCTCTAGGTGAGTATATAACAATTACAAAATAAACTTTGAATTTTGCTTAACAAAGAAAGTATACAAGAAAATCATAGTTTGTCATCCAAATAGTATCAAGTGTGTTTTTCTAACTTATCTGCCTTTTCTGTACCTGTTGAAGTGTTGTCGTTGTTTTTTTTTTTTCTTGAGAGTTTGATCATCCTAATATATAGATACATGTGAGATGAACATTGTTCTACATGAGGAGAAGGATCTTCAACATTAAATGACAAATATACACTTTTTGCAGTATTGTTTTAAGAAACTTTCCTTTTTCTGAAGACAGAAAAAATATTCAGATAAAGGTTGTTTTTCTCTGCTCTTAGTCATGTTGTCTTCATTTGATAAGAGATATTGGTTCTTTTTGATTCTTTATATGTAGAGTCATGATCGAAACTTTCTTCTATCAGACTTGACTTGATATATCAAAATTTGAGGCATAATTTTTTGTTATTCTGAAAATGAATAAGTCTTAGCAAAGTATATCATGTATAGAAAATATGAATGAACTGAATATTGTTGAATAGATATAAGCTTACATATATAGCGTATAAGATAAGAGCCAAGATGTGAGATAAGATAAGCATTATAATAAAACAAAGTTTATGCTTAAAATGGTAAATCCTTTATTGGACAATGTCTCGTTCTTATGGATGACTTCTTATTTGGATGATGTGATTTCTCTGAACGCACAAACTGGACTTATTCAAATAACAAGTTTCTTTCCCAACGGACACGTAACAAATTTCAACAATGATGACCTATTATTCTCCTAACAATAAAGATTATTGTTAAACATTAGTCATCACTATTTAGTTATAATGTTTGTTATTATAAAAACTCTTGGTTATTTTGGACGCATATGTATTATATTCTAACATTATACATATATATGATGAAAAAAATCATGAAACATACTTAAGTAAACCTATTAATACTAATAATGAAAAAGAAAATTAACAAACAAAAAGTAAAATTGTAACAATAATAAAGTTCCTTTATATCTTGTTAAACAAAATCAAATATTGCAAAGAATATATATATATATATATATATATATATATATATATATATATATATATATATATATATATTATGTGAGATGTGAGATGAACATTGTTCTACATGAGGAGAAGGATCTTCAACATTAAATGACAAATATACACTTTTTGCAGTATTGTTTTAAGAAACTTTCCTTTTTTGAAGACAGAAAAAATATTCAGATAAAGGTTGTTTTTCTCTGCTCTTAGTCATGTTGTCTTCATTTGATAAGAGATATTGGTTCTTTTTGATTCTTTATATGTAGAGTCATGATCGAAACTTTCTTCTATCAGACTTGACTTGATATATCAAAATTTGAGGCATAATTTTTTGTTATTCTGAAAATGAATAAGTCTTAGCAAAGTATATCATGTATAGAAAATATGAATGAACTGAATATTGTTGAATAGATATAAGCTTACATATATAGCGTATAAGATAAGAGCCAAGATGTGAGATAAGATAAGCATTATAATAAAACAAAGTTTATGCTTAAAATGGTAAATCCTTTATTGGACAATGTCTCGTTCTTATGGATGACTTCTTATTTGGATGATGTGATTTCTCTGAACGCACAAACTGGACTTATTCAAATAACAAGTTTCTTTCCCAACGGACACGTAACAAATTTCAACAATGATGACCTATTATTCTCCTAAAAATAAAGATTATTATTAAACATTAGTCATCACTATTTAGTTATAATGTTTGTTATTATAAAAACTCTTGGTTATTTTGGACGCATATGTATTATATTCTAACATTATACATATATATGATGAAAAAAATCATGAAACATACTTAAGTAAACCTATTAATACTAATAATGAAAAAGAAAATTAACAAACAAAAAGTAAAATTGTAACAATAATAAAGTTCCTTTATATCTTGTTAAACAAAATCAAATATTGCAAAGAATATATATATATATATATATTATTTATAATATAGTATTAAAAATATTAAAAATATTAAAAATATATATGAAAATTTTGAACAATAATCAAACATAAAATAACATAGCAGTATAACATGAGAAATGAAAAGGAAAAAGAAATGGAGAGTTGGTACCTACAAATAGAACAATACAAAATAATAAATAAAAAGGAAAGTTTTAACAATAATAAGATTTTTTTATGTCATGCTAAAAGAAAAGAAACATTATAAGTTGTAGATATAAAGTAAAAGTCAAATTATTAGTTTTTTTGTTATCCAAAATAAAAAATGCTAAAATATATAACTATTTATAATATGTTAGTAAAAGAAAAAAAATATAGGAACATATATATAAAAAAACTTAATCAATAATGATCAAAACATAAAAAAAAAAAAACATAATGGTAAAGTGAGAAACAAAAAATTGTGAAAAAAAAAATGCATAGAACCGATACCTACCAAGAAAATGGAAGAAATAATAAAAGCATGAAAATAATTTGTCATGTGATGTTAAAATAGTGCTTTAGGTTTTTCAATCTTTACTTCTCATCTATGACCAAATTCATAGATGTTTATGCATTGCTATAAGAACTTCATCTCTTGGCTACACAAAAAGTATAATTCTTTTAAGTTAACTAAAACACAATGAACGGATTTCTCATTTTCTCCAACTGCGAGAGCAAAAGAAAGAAAGAAACACTATTAAAAAATTTAAAATTTGTTATCAAATAATTTTGTGATTAATTTTAAAATTAATAATTATTTTATAACTAATTTCTAGTAAAAATAATTAGTTACAAATTATATAAGTAACAAATTAGTTAAGAAAATAATCCTAGTTAATTTGTAGTAAATTTTTAAAATTTTTAGTTATTTTCTAGCTAATTTGTAGTAATAAGAAGTAAAAATGAATATAACTTAAATTTAGCTAGAAAAAAATAATATTCTAGTTAATTAATAGTTAGTTAGCTAGGATTTAACTACTAATTTAAATGATAGCTAAAATTAGTAGCAAAATAAAAAAAAAACTTGAAGTGAAAGTATTAAATGATAAACAAATAGAAAAAATAAAGAACAAATGAATATACTTGTTAATTTGCCCTAAATCTTAATGAAAGAATATATAAGTGAGAATAAATACACAATGATTCAAATATCAATAGGACCGTTTTAATTCATTAAATATTGTTTATTAAAACAAACCTTTCAATTTATTTAACTTTAAAATTTAAAAATAACACACTGAAAAAAGAATTTTTATAATTTTAATTTAAGACAAAGTTTAAAACCCACCCACCAATAACCTTTTTTTATATAAAGATAAATATTGTATTAATACTTTTTTGGTGGGAATATTATATTAATACTTCTGCTCAAATTTATTTTATATTTTTAATTGGTTTCTTTAAAACATGTTCTGTAAATAATAATAAATAAAATTAAAGATTTAATACATACATAGTTAAATTTAAAATAATTTGTTTTAAATTAATAATAATTATAGTTAGAAATTAAGAAATAAATTAATATGTACGAGTCTATTTTATTTTCAATTTGGTTACTTAATAATATGATTTCTGAACAGCAATACTTAAAAAAGATTTCTTAGATATTTAGTTAAACATAGAACAATTCATAATACTTTATTTAAAATAATAGTTATGGACAGATAAGGTTGATATATATATATATATATATATATATATATATATATATATATATATATATATATATATATATATATATATATATATATATATATATATATAATTTAGGACTATATATTAAATTTAAATATCATAGGCCTTTTATTCAAATATTATTAGGACCGTTTTAATTAATTAAATGCTATTTATTAAATTAATTAATTATCCATCAAAGAAGAAAAATTATGTTAAATAACCGTGACCTTTTAATTTGTTTTTTAACTTTAATTTTTAAAACTCATTCACTGAAAAAAAATATTTTTTTATAATTTCAATTCAATAAAAAGTTTAAAACTCATCTACCAACAACATTTTATATATAAACGTAAATATTATATTAATACTTATGCTCAATTTCTTTTTGGAATAAGTTTATTTAAAACATGTTTTATGAATAATAATAATTAAAACTAAAGAGTTAATACATACATAATTAAATTTAAAATGATTTACAATAATTTATTTTAAGTAATAACATGGATAAGAATTAATAAATAAATTAATGTATATGAGTCTATTTTATTTTTAATTTGGTTACTTGATAATATTTTTTCTAAACCTTAATAATTAAGAATTATTTCTTAGGTATTTATTTAAACTTAGAACAACTCATGATACTTTATAAAAAAATAGTAAAGAACATAAATTAAGAGATAAATTATATTATATATATATAATATTAAATCAAATATTATATTTTTTACTTTAATTATTAAATTTTAAATATAATAGGCATTTTCCAATTTTATGATCTCGTTGTGCATAATTTCAATATGCATCTTTAACTACATATTTATATTCTAAATTATTAATTAAAATAAAGTAATGAACCATTTGAAACTTAAATATAAATTTTGTAACATAAAAAATAAAGTACATATTTATTAAAATATTATTTTTGAAATATATCTAAATTTTTTATAATATTATAATATTTAATGTTATTATATATATATATATATATATATATATATATATATATATATATATGTATATATATATATATATATATATATATATATATATATATATATAATTTTATCTTTAAAACCCTTATTCTTATGTATTTTTGTCATAATTTATATTTTTAAGTATCATAATTTAATAAATATATATATATATATATATATATATATATATATAATAATTAATTTTTCATTTCCATCTTTAATTATTAATTCAAATAAATGATGAATCTTAACTACATATTTATAAATTCATTAGTTTTGAAATATGTCTAAATTTTATAATATGGTCATATTTAAAGTTATTAATATAGAATTTATATATCTAAGTTTTATCTATAAAATTATTATTTTTATTTATTATTGTTCATAAAATATATTTTAAAGTAATTAAATTAAAAAATAAAATAGACTTATGCCCTAATTATTAATTAAAATAAAAGATTATGAAACATTTTAATTTAATTACTACATATTTTTTAAATGATTAATTATGAAATATATTATTTTATAATGTTATAATATCTAGTGTTATTATTATAGTATTTATATATCTAACATTTTTTATCATTTTTATTTTAAAAAATATATTATTAACTTATAATTATCAAAATTGTATAATAAATAACATTAACGTGTGGAATTTAATTATTATATCACTTTCTTAAAATAAAGTTCTTCTACTTAAAAATAAAGAAGTACCATTATTTTTATTTAAGTTTTACTTAAAATTTTGTACTGCATAAATTACCTTTTAAGTTCTGGTTACTAAAAATTGGCCTTTTAAATGAATCATTTTATGCAACTTAAACTTGATCCAACTATTTTAAATGTGATGATCTTTCTGCTCTAATTATCAGAACTTAAGTCGTAGGAGATGGTTAAGTTTTATGTTTGGATCTTAAAGTTCAAGACAAACCTTTTAATTATTTGTTAGCGTTAATTAGAGCATTCAAAACTATTAAGATGTTGGTAAACTTCTCAGGTTAGTGGTCTAGATAATTAAAACAAATATGTTGGTTAGATATGTTAAAAATAAAGGTGGTACTATTCCATATGCAAAACCCTAACTCTTATTGTTATTATTATTTCTTGTATGTTTTCCTTGTATTATTATTACTACTTATCAAACGTATGAATGAATTATAGCGGCATTAAACTTATCAAACGTATGAATGAATTATAGCGGCATTAAATAAATAAAAATGTTTGAAAATATATGTATTAGGTTAAAAAGTGAGTTTTTATAAAAAGAATAGAAATGGACCTCTAGGCCTAAATTTTATAGATGAAATGTACTTAGGCAATTAAACATGGTTGTGTTGAGATGAGCACGCATATGTTGAACAAGTTGTAAAAGAACATGACTATGTTAAGGCAAGCGTGTCTGTGCTGGACCAGTGGTGAGTGAGCACACTTGTGCTTCATGGAGCATGTATGTGCTACTCGTGGGCTGGTAGAGCGAGTAGCAAGGCTCACTTTGGGACTATTTAAAAAGGCAACTTGTAGACCTTGTAGTGTTAGAAATCAGGTCCTGGAAGAACACTAATACTACCTCTATAGAGGATCAAGGAGGAGAACCCCCAAAGAGGACATTGAAACAATAAGAGGAAAACCCTAATTAGATAAAGTTTCTTCTAGGTAAGGGGAGTGAGAAACATCACTAAAGAGTGTAGGTATAACTATGGGTAAAGGAGTTCCTTATAAAACTCCAAGTTTGTATGTCTTGGTTCCCTAAAGGGGGAATTAAGTTAATAACTTGTATGCTTTTACCTTTGGAATCATATGAATTATCTGTTCTTTCTTGGGATCTCCAAAAGGGGATTAAACCCTCTAGATTAGGATGTTATTTCATGTAATGTATTGAATAAAGTGTTGAAATTGAATGTGTATGAAAAATGTAGA
Organism: Mucuna pruriens; assembly: GCA_025330945.1. NCBI lineage: Eukaryota > Viridiplantae > Streptophyta > Magnoliopsida > Fabales > Fabaceae > Mucuna > Mucuna pruriens. The sequence goes on from JAENHJ010000111.1 coordinate 619,021, forward strand.
AAGATCTTAGATTCTCCCTTGAGATTGTTGCATTTCTAGACAAATTCTAGAAATTTACCAGTTGTAAAACTTTGAGCATGATCTTGCTTAAGGATGAATAGGCCATGCTTGATGAGCATGCTTGTACTCACATTAAGCTTGCTCGTGCAAGGCTTGCACTTATGTGTCGACCATGCTTTAGGAAGCACACTTGTGCTACCCTGTGCATGCCTATATGTGATTATAAGTTGTTATATTGAGTTATGAATACCAAGTTTGAAGTACGAGTATGCTTGTGAGTTGACATGCAAATGATGTTGAAATGATGCCCTGAATATGCATGTTAAATTGGAATGCTATGTATGTTGCACATGTTGAGAAAACTTGCATATAAAATGAAAAGTATGAAATAATTAATGAAGATAAGTGTTAACAAGTTACCTAGGCCAAAAGATGGTGAGAATGGGTTCGGGTAACACTTGTAATGTAAGTCACCTAGCCTAAAGGGGGTGAGAATGGTATTCACTATTTATTGTGGGTTGAGGATGAGGTACCTAGGTTCAAGAGGGCAAGAATGATCTTCATCAGCCAAATTCAAGAAAGTGAAATGATAAAACTAAACTATGTTATGTCATGCATCATTTATCAAGATGAGGGTGTAAGGAAGTGAATACAAACCTGATTGATAAGGTTACTAGACCTCTTGGGAGCTACTCGATAGTTAACCTCTAATGACTGCATTTGATCCCACATGCCAAAGCATACGTGCATGCTAAGTAGATCTTGACGTGCTATCATCTGATATCATTCTAGAATAGAACATGTGAACTAGAGGGTTGAGTCGTGTTACCATTAGTCTATTTTCTTGTGATAGATTGATACCACATTGCATATGGAGTAGTAACTAAGTTGCATTATTGTCACTCATGCATTGCTATAATTTGTTATGTTGTTGTTTGTGCGACCCATGTTTTTATTTGTTGGGTGGTAATGGTATGTGAGCTATTTACATTGTGCTCACATCACGAGCTTGTAGTGAGGTGTATTATCACTCCTTGCTGTTGTTGTCTTGTTTGTCTGTGGTCTGAATGCTATTTGCAAGTAGTGTTAAGCAAGATCATGAAGGACGAGCTAAGGCTCATGTAGTTCATTTATTGTATTTTCTTTGCTTTGGTTTATCTCTGATAGGATATGTGATATCAAGGCTAATTGTATGTACATTTTAAATAGTTGATCATTATAGTGTTTTATTGATTTTTTGTTAATAGTTAAATTGGCCTTTAGAGTGTCAATATGATTTGTTTATGTTTTCGTTGGATAGGCAGGATATCCAAACCTTTTACCATGCATTTTGATGAATTAAGTTTTGATATATATAAGATTTTTATTCCATCAAATTAAAATATAATCAAGGTAAAGTGTGTCACATTTAGTGCTATTAGAGTATGTTGATTTATTTGACCTTGTATGTTATGTGCTTTCCTTGTTTATTATTGTGAACTCTTAAGAGTTTTCTCTATGTACTTTGTTGTGTTAAGATTATTTGAAATTACTAGTATAAGACTTGAGTGTTTGAATTCCTTGTGTGCTCTATTTTTTATTAGTGCAATAAGTAATGACTGCTAGTAGGTGCGATCATGCTATTGCTTATGCTTTTCATGCCTTAGCGTAGGTTGTGGAGTGGAATCAGGATGGGAGTGGTGGAGCTATTGTGTTCTAAGGAATAGATAGGTTCCAATGGAATAATCGTCAATGCTTCAAGAGGCATACAACATTGAAGGTGCACAAGATTGGTTGCAAGGAATTGAAAGGATCATCCGAGCCATGGTGTACATGTACGCTCATAAGGTGACCTTTGTTGCCTTTGTGTTAGATGATGAAGTCAAGTTTTTGTGGGAGAACACCCATGCTCACATGGAGGTTGAAGTCAAAGCCATCACGTAGAACAATTTCAAGAAATATTCTTAAAAAAGTACGTCCAACCGCGAGGAAGTGAAGTTCCTAGAGTGCAACCAAAGATAAAGCAAGTTATCTACTATCAAGAAATTTGTTAATATCCTTTCTTGATAAAAGGATGTAACATCCTTAACAAGGACATTAGAGTAAGGATTGTGCAATTCAAGTAAGAATTTATTATATTTAATAAAAATAATTACTCCACCGTAAAGGATTTGGGTAAGATATTGACGGAAGAACTTGTCTCAAATTTAATTTACAAGTTAAAACCTACTTTAATACCTCTATTTAAAGAATTAAATAAACCAATTAACAGTAAACACAATGTTTTCTCGGTTAATAATGCAATTTCACTAAGAAAAATACTTTTTTAGGTGTTGGTTTCAAATCTCCTCTAGAAAGAAAGATTGACAATGAGCTAAAATTTATGTTTGTATTAAAAATATATGAAAGGAAAGGCAATAAAAACGATACAGAAACTGAAATATATATAAATAATAAATATAATTGCTTGTGTTTGTTTATTGATGGATAAAACAATCTCTCTTTCTCCTCGTCATTAGGAAGATTGGAAATATAATTCAAGATAAGGGTACAATTCTTATTTTTTTAAGTGTTTAAAATCACATCTAGCTCAGTAATTGTACCCTGTCATTGGTTTAGATAAGCAACTATGATCAAATAAGTCTAACACAATATTTCTTTTAACTATAGAATTCAAACAAACCTATTTATAATCATTGTAATGCAACAAATATAAATCTGATTTAGATTATTCATTGAAATGACACATCTTACAAATAAATAAAAATATTATAGAAAATTATAAATAAAAGATATATTAATAGTTGAAGAGGACGAAGAATCAAGAATGTTTTTACATTTTGTGCAAACATAAAATCAATTTAAGGCCTCAATGACCACAATCATCATCACAATGACCACAACTGTAAAAGTATGAGTAACCAATTAATGTTGAAGGCTCCCTCCCCTTGATCCAATGTAAGTCCCCACATAGAGTTGTTGAAATTGAAAGTCATCCATTAATGACAGATAAAGAGAACTCATCTTCAGTCATAGTCCTTGAATACAAGTCCCCTTCACTGACATAAGAAGAGTCATCCTCACTATCCCTCTCCTTCAACTCCTCAATCTTGGCCACTGCCTCCCTCCAATCCCACCTACTCTCCACACTCCATTTGCAACAATGCATCCCAACCCTGAGCAGCTTCAGCATCTCCCCCTCCCCATTCCTGGTTCCCATGATGTCCTTATCAAACACCTCACCAGTCCACTCCTCCCTCACAACTGAGTCCACCCATGTTGCCAAGTCAGCATTGTGGTTATTCCCCCCCTTCCCATGCCTCAGATAGTTTGCTGGGAACTTCCCTGTCAGCAGCTCCAGAATGAGGATCCCCAAACACCACACATCACTCTTCTCATTTGGCCTGCCTGACTGGCTCACCTCTGGAGCCTTGTATGCTGCCATGAACTGCTGAGCATGGCTCCTGCTCATCACTGGCACAAGGCCATACTCAGTCAACTGTGGCTCAAATGAATGGTCCAGCACCACATTGGAGGACTTCAGATGACCATGTGGGGGGCTTTGTCCAGGGAAGTTCTCATTGAGGTAGGCTAGGCCCCTAGCCACTCCTTTTATGATCTTCAAACGGGTTGACCAGGTTAGCACAGAACCATTTCTACCTGCATCATGTCATGCCAGTGCAAAAAATGCTAATAATGATCATTTTTCTTTGAATTAAATCCTGTACTAAATTTTAATCATCATTAAAATTCAAACTCTTGATGTGTTATTTCAAAAGCTTAAGCTATTATATGCACATCTCTCAAACAACAGCAACAAAAAGTCTTATCCCATTGAATTTGCATCGATAAAATATTATTCACCAGGGTAATAAAACCACTACAACACCTAGTACATTTTGCATATCTCTCTAACAAAACGAATTAGGATGTACGTGGATAAATTTTTTTATAAACACTTGTAAGATAGAGGAATAAGAAGTTAAAATAAGTTAAATTTTTTTATAAGTTAAAATCAATTTATGTAATTAATTTTTTATAAAAATTTTTTTTAACTTCTCTAAAATTTTAGGTGCATTGATTGATTTTAAGTTGCGACAAACTCAATTTATTTTATTTTATTTTTCTCTATAAAGAAATTTATTTAAACATAAACTTAGTAGTCTATATTGATGAACACTCTTATTCATTAATTGATTGATGTCAATCAGTGTGGCAGACTCTCCCTATAAGTATAATATTTGTTACTACTATAAATGAAAACATTGGCATACCATGTAGATGACTGGCCAAACTACCATTTTCACCAAAGTCATAAACCAAAAACTTATCTTCTTTCCTATAGTAGAATGCTGCAAGAGGGAGAAGATTAGGGTGTGTCAAACTTCCAAGCCTTTGCATGTGCTCAAAGAACTCCTGTTTCCCAACATTGTTCATGTGCCTGAACCTCTTCACAACCACAGACGGTCCATTCAAAATCATGGCCTTGTAGGTGGAACCAAAACTGCCACTGCCAAGAATCACAGCTGAGGCTCTAAGCAGGTCTTGCAAATCAAACCCCCCTCTGTCTTCCCTAACAAAGTTCAACTCCCCATCACCACCCTTCTTGAAATCACCTGTCATATCAATGGATTGTGACTCCTTGAAGCCTTCACTGTTCTGGGAATTTGCCTGCTTGCCAACTGGTTGCAAGCTTTTCTTTTTGTGGTTAATGATAAATAGAAGTGCTACTAATGAAGCAAAGACAACCACTGCCACAACTATAATGACAGTTACAAGGATGTGGTGTTTCTTTTCCTTTCCTGGAGGTGGAGAAGCAGGGTTTGGAACCATTGATCTGGAGTCGTTGGGGTTGGGAATGGGGTTCATGCCAAGCTTATTGCAGAGGCTCATAGGTTTTCCACATAGGCCTGTGTTGCCTGTGTTGCACAAGAACAATTATATTGAACATGTATGTAAGATAATATCCAACAAGAAGAAAAAGAAACAGTATCTAGTATCCAGTCTAAGATAACTTTGAGGAGTATGTGTACTTGAATGGATGATCAATAAATTACTTAGTCAAATTGCTGATGCATCAACCTGAATCCAATACCCATAACTTTTTCTATATCAGGAAGTTAATTTTATAAAGCTTCATGTGTGTATTAATCCCTTGTTTGTATAAGCCTCTTGGAATATCACATGAACCAGAAACACAATACCTCATTGAATTCCCAACTAAGTTGAAAATCAATAATTTGGATAAATTTTTTGATAAATATTTATAGAAAAAAAAAGAAAATAAGTTAAGTTTTTATCTTAAATTAAAATTAGTTTATGTATAAGGTAAACTAAATTATAAAACTTCATTCATTTACCTTCTCTGAAAATTGATTTTAATTTTTACATAAATTAATTTTAATTTATTTAATTCATTTCACTCTTTTTTTTCTACTCATCGATAAGATTATCCAAATAGAACTAATATTTAACGCCTTCCCTAAAAAAAGAATAAGGTCACTAATAACAAATGAGTTGAGGATGAAACAAACAGAATTTGAAATCTATTCTCAGGCTAATGATGCTGTAAGAGTTAAAATTTTATTATGATCTGTATAGCAAGGAGCGGATAGGAAATAAAGGTTTAGTTTGGCAAAGGATTGAGACAAGATTCAAATAAGTTATCAGTAAACTTGGATTTTCAAAACAAATAAAATAAATTAAAGTTCCATGTAACGAGAAACAACAAACAAATTAATTTTAAAACTAAGCCTGTTGGTGAAAAATCAGAAAGGAGTATTTTACTTACCAGCAAATGAACTTGAATCCATGTTGCTTAAGCTTTCTGGTATTGGACCCTCCAATTGGTTATACGACAAATTAAACAGTCTAAAATCGTTCTGTTGAAATCTTGGCACGTTTCCTCCAAAACTATTCCCACTCAAGTCCAAATCCCAAAGTCTAGGCAAGTTAGCAAGTGACGTAGGAACAAGACCCGTGAACCCATTTTCTGCCAAGAACACCCTCTTCAGATTTCTCATGCCCTCAAAAGCATCATCAGGAATTTCACCAGAGAACTTGTTATTGGACAGAAACAACGCCCTTAACTTCACAAGCCTTTTAAACTGAGGCATTGGACCCTCAAACGTGTTGTTAATGACACTAAAGCTCACCAAAGTTGGCAATTCCAACAAGGTTTCTACATCAACCTTCCCCCCTAGTCCCATGTTCTCTAGTCTCAAGCCATAAAATGTTTGGTCCCTACGGCATAACAAACCAGCCCATTTGCATAAACTAGACTCGTTCCCCCAGTTGCTTAATGCACCATTATTGGACAATGATTTTTTGAACCTTATCAAAATTTCAGCATTTGTGTCTCCCCACGATGGCACAACACAAATGGCCAACACAAAGAGCATAACAAACCAATAGTATGCTCTTTCGTGAGCCATAATTGGTTAATGAGAAAAAGGAACTAGAGGGAATTAATAAGAATAAAGAACAAGAGAACTAATGAGAGTTTGAATGGAGTGTGCATAGGAAATTAAGATTCAATGGTTTAAGGGGTGGTGACATTGACAAAGTCCCACGTGAGCTGATTAGGCCGGCCACATACGAGTATCTATTTGCATTTGGACCTTGTTTTCTATGGTACTTTTGTTTAATAGCATATATTATATCAAAGGGTAGTTGAAAGCTGTTCTTTCTTGTTATTGAGGACGAGGGTGTCTTCTACTGCATTGGCCGTTGCTTGTTTCGTCACAATTTTATGTGACTTTTATTTGTCTGGTATGCTTTGTTATATTCTGATGTTACGATTGTCGTAACTTGTTGTATGTGCCAAGTGCTTTATTTTGGATCATTCGTGCATTTGCTTCCGACATTTGATGAAAACTATGAACTTGCCAATATGCAGCATTGTTATTTTGCAAAGAACGTACAAGTACCCAGTCGTAAGATACTCTCTCTCTCTATATATATATATAAGTTAATTATATTGTTCATTTAAATATGTTTACAACACAATTTATAATACTATTTTTTCTCTATTACATCATTCCTTTTATATATCTTACACTTTTTTCTCTTGCATTTCTATCTTTCTTGTGATTGTATAATTTTATTGTACAAAAACAATTTCTAAAAAAAAAAAAAAAAACTACATATCTGCTCTAACATAATTTTTATTAGGAAATATTATTCCCTCTACTTTTCTTATTTGTCCGCTTTTGATAGAAAAATTTACTTTTATTTATATGTCCATTTAGTAATTTACGATAATATTAGTTATTATTATTTTAATTATACTCTCATCTCTACCTAATTCTTAAATACTTACATATTTATCATAAATAAAAAAATAATAATAGACGTTTAGGAAGTTAAAAATAATTTTAATATAATCAAAAATATTAATTCCATTATTAATTTATGTGTTATTTTCTTAAGTAAACAAATAAAATAAATAAATAGTTCTTAGGACCCTTGATAAAGAATCAAAAGTAAAAAGTTTTAATTAAAAAATATAATATTAACAACGTACTTTCATCACAATCAATAGTAACAGAAAATAATGTTTACATCGTCATTCTACTTCAATTTCTTGAAAATTGATGTAACGTGTGAGAAAATAATATTTCTATAATATTGATTTCTACATGGATTCTATAACAATTGGTATAGAATTGGATGTTTTATCAAATTTTTTTAAAATTCCATATTAAACTTTCTAGTTGATTTTTGAACAACTAAAGTAGAATATTAATTTTTTCCAACTTTTGAAATTCTTAATAAAATTTTTTAGGTTGATGGTAATAGGAACCAATTTACAAAGTTGCTTTCTTCATCAAATCTTAGGAAACAATTTAGAAAAACAATTATAAGTTCTTTGATTTTAATAATGTGCTTATATTTTCGTTCTCACTCCAACTTTCAAACCATCGTTCTCTAATTCCAAGAAAAGGATAATAAAATCCAGTGCCTCTCAACAACATTGATTTTCCTTTTATATAAGTATGACTTGGTCTAAGTTTTCTCATTATGAATCTCTATTTTTTTTTACTTTTGTGAATATGTGTGTTCTTTATTAGTATGTTCTTCTTTCATTCAAGTCATAGCTGCATAAAATACACTTCTTTTGCTCCAATTCATGAGGTAATATTCTCTTTGTCTTGTAACACACGCCCCCCACCCACACACACTCTCTCTCTTAATATTTTCAAATCCTAACATTTTTATCTTTTTACACACACTCTCTTGTAATATTTTCAAATTCTAACATTTTTATCTCTTTACACACGCACACTCACTCTCTCTTATAATATTTTCAAATCTTAATATTTTTATCTTTTTCTTATAAATGACATGTGAAATGAATGTTTAAAGATTCCAAATTAACAATAATGTGTTTGAACCAAAAAAAATATTGGCATCAACTTATTTAGGAAATTGTTTCTTTCCATAGACAAGAACAAAAAATAATGAATCTTGCCTTTTCTAGTTAGATAGGCCACATGTGAAAATTTTGGCTACACTTTATTTTTGTTTTTAATAGATCTAATAGGAACGTCAACTATTTTCTACAATTTATCTTTTTTTTTTCCTATTTTGTTCCACATTTATTTTATTATAAACCTTTCACTTGGATTTTATTTATTAATCTCTGTAAAGTTTTTCTTTCAAGGCATAGGTGAAAGTTTTAACAAAGATAAATAAATATCTCCAAAGTAGAAGAATTATAGTAAAAGAAATTCATAAAAAATAAGAGAAGAAGATTGAGCTAACTTGGAAGAAGAATTTGGTGTTGTTATTGTATAAAAAAAAAACAAAAAGAAAGAGCACTAAAACTTCTCTCATTTGGCCTACAACCAAAGAAGAGAAGGTTTATGGTTTAATTGTTGTTAGTAGAAGAAAATGATTCCTTAAGCAAGTTTATGATAATATTTTCCCCTTCAAACACATTGTTTTGAGTTTAGTCAATTCATTGTAATAGAAAAATTGTGTTTAGTCAATTCATTGTAATAGAAAATTATGTATGTGTCTGTGTTTGCCCTATGTAACTAAAGAAGAGAAGATTTATGATTTAATTGTTGTTTGTGGAAGGAAATGATTCCTTAAGCAAGTTTATAACAATATATTTCCTTTCAAACAAATTGTTTTGAGTTTAGTCAAGTCATTGTAATAGAAAATTTGTGTGTAATAGAAAAATTGTGTGTGTATAATAGAAAAATTATTTGTGTTTGTCAATGAGTATAATAGAAAAATTGTGTGTCTATGTGTGTGTTTATGTTTGTATGTGTAAATGTGTCTGTGTGTAATAGAAAATTTGTGTGTCTTTGTGAGTACGTGTGTCTTTGTGTAATAGAAAAATTATGTGTGTATTTATCTAAATGTGTTTGTGTCATGTGTGTGTTGTAGTTTTCAAATTGAAATATTATATATTGCAAGAAATACAATATATATATATATATATGAAAGAAATTTAACTTTATATATTAGTTATCACCATAATTAATATAAAAAGTCGCTTCGTACATCAATTATGATGAGAATCAGTAGGAAATGAATTTTCCATATTAGTTCTAACCACTATCAAGGTAGGAAATGGACATTCTAATTCTACATCGATTCTTACTACTAGTCAAGACCACCAACAATTTGACTTCCATGATTATTACCTAAGTTTAAATTGCAAACTATTTTATACAATTATAGTTACTTAACTCACTTCTTGTACAAGAGAATCATCTTTGGCTAGGATGCTCATTAAGAATAATTTTGGATTATATTCTTTTATACCAACATTGATGACAATTAAGAACTTACCAATATAAAATTAAAGGTAGCAAAACAAATTAATCAACCATTTTGGGTTAGTTGATAGAGGTAGAAGGATTTTATCAAGTCGAATAAAGAAAAAGTTCATGTTCATTTTATTTAGTCTAATAAAATGATGCTCAAACCTAACTTTATATAAAGTTGGGACTTTGTATGAGTTTGTCCAATATATTTTTAAAAGAAAATAATTTCACCAATAATCAAACACAATTAATTACACAAAAGATAATTAGTATCAAAAGAAGGCTAGCCACACATTTTTTATTATTGACTAAAGTTTATTAAAAAAATCAAAATTATAAGTAGTGACTCATTAGATAAGGAGTGAGATCTACAAAAAAATTTTTATAGATAAAATTGTCCTTTTGTTTATTAAAAATAATATATCCAATCCTCTAACTACTACATGTTTGTACGAAGAAATTTAAAATTTCAAGGTAATCAACTTCTTCAATTGAATTCCCTTTATAATGATTATGATTATTCCTTTGGATAGAGTAATTAAATTTTCTTAATAATGATGATAATTATATCAACTTAGATACAACTTTATATAATTTAACTTGTATTTATTAATAAATAACCTATAAACATAAAAATTGATTAAATATACTTAGTTTATACATATATTCTCACCTTAAAAATAAAATTAAAAAAACGTAAATAATTAAAATATACCACGAATTGAAACAGGGCATATATCCATTTTTTACGTAATAATAAAATTCCTAATCATGAATGGAAATTGATTAATCTATGATTGAATTATTTAAATAAACCAAATAATTTTGATCTTATTTACGGTGAAGGTTGACTCAAGTCTTCGATATATTAACATCTATCTCAATTTGTAGGCAAACTAGAATCCTACTATATTCTTTCCAAGCTAGATTGAAGAGATTCAACATTTTTGGCTATGCATTAAAGTTTTTTTTTTTTAAAAAAAATATTTTAGCTTTAACTTATAAAGAATTTATGTATGGGAAAACAAAAGCTTTTGTGGTTAACCACAATGCATAGTAGTGTTTCTTCTAAGAAACAAGTCGTTTGAACCCAATCGATCGTTAATCTGATCTGAGCTTGAATGGTTAAGAAATTAAAACTATTTTTTAAATATAAAATTTAATATGATCCTTCTCATATAATTTTATTATTATTTTTAACAAAAAAAAATGATATATTAATGTAATTTCTTAATCATTGCCATAAAAATAATAGTTAAGAATAAGATTTAAAGCAACATATAATTAACAAAAACAAAATAAACACGTGAGTATCGTGAAAAAGTTGAAGCCAGGTTCTGTGTACTTTTTTACTACTTCCTCTGGTCTGCTTACGTGGATTGAATAGTGGCAGCAACAGGTCCACCTGTGAGGAACCAACTGTAGTTAGTTTACTTTCTACCTCCCGCGACCGTGCCTAGCTTCTGCTTTGCATAACACATCTCATTTGTTCCACAATTCGACTTTTTGAACGGGAATTTCCATCAATCAACATACGTGCTTCATCTAGTATGTTCAATAATAATACGTTAACATATAAGTTTTAATATCATTTTAAAAAAATAAATTTAAATATAATTCAACTTTAAAAAATTTATTTGTAAGGAAAATAAACTCTCTTGTTAAACGATGTAATATTTATAACAAAATTAAGTTTGCAAAAACACAATTTTGATATTGTTTTAAATTTAAATTTGATTTCAAGTCAAATGTAGACTTTTAATGGATCAAACATATTGTGAAATTGAGTTTACATAAACAAATGTAAGTTAAAAGAAGCAAAACCGAAAATTAATTAAAGGTAGCCTAACTTCTCTTAATTTTTCTTAAATCACATTCACTCCTTTTTAAATTTATAAAAAAAATCATATTTTTTTAGATAATACTAAAGAATAACTCCTTAGGATTTAAATATTTTTTTATTTATAAATGATCCGAATACTGATTTATTTATTTAAAAAAAATAATAAAAGAGAAACCAGATAAACATAAAGAAAAAAGAAATACTTCATTAGTAAGCCATAACAGAATTGTTATGAATCTTGAGGTGTATGGTATAACTTTATCTCTATAACTTATAACTACTTTACTCTCTTAATAATCCTGAATATAAATGTGAAAAAGAAGTTCGAACGGGCGCCTCGCGTTAACATAGTAATGTATGTTATTTGGTAAGTGTGTCATTTGAGTAAATAAATAAGAGGAGAAGAATATTATTAGTTGAAAAAATAGAAAAGATGTGAATGTAATTAACTTGAGAAGAATTTAAAAAGGCGAGTGAAATTTTTTTCTTAATCTTTAAATTTTTACTAGACAGTTTCTTTCATAGAAATTACTCTTGAAGGATTTTTCTTACTCTTTTGTTTATTCAATTTTTCATTTTCCCTGTATATTTAAGGCTAGAGACGATGCATCATTCTTGAAGAGCCTTTCTATTCAAAGACAACACATGCAAAACCAATAAAAGAAGTTCCATTTCACAAGTGAACATGACAAAAGAAAACCATAATGTGGGATGCAAATGAAAAGGACAAGCTAAACCTTTTTCTCTGTCCAGATACCCTTTATTCCTGGCTTGAAACTGAAACCTTTAGTACAAAGCAAAGAGAACACTCACGAGACAAAGCAAGGTTTCTAGCTACCTTTACTTGTGTCCGTCTATAGTTTTCTTCAACTATACCATTATTAACAACAAATAATAAAACACAATCATTGCCTTCTTGTCTCTCACAAAAACAGTCTCTCTCTTTCTCTTAACACAACAATATGAATCCCTCCAAACTCAAGGACACAAGCATTGACATCGAACCCTCAAACAGAAGAGTATCTTTTGCCGAAGAAGAAGCGTCACGTGAGCAGCAAGGCAATAACAATGTTGTTCCCTTGCTCCTGCAGCCATCGTACGCGAGATCAAAGTCGATAATCTTCGATGAGCTGCGAAACTTTCGCATGAGCCTAAAGTGGTGTGCCCTGGATCACTCTTCGTGCGTTGGAAAAATCGTATCCTACGTGTCATTCGTATTCTTCACGGTGGTTGTTCCTCTTCTCACGTCCATCTTCGTTGAAGTCCCAACCTCGGCTCCCGAAGATGACCCCTTCTCCTTCAACAAGATTGTTCAGCTCCCAGAATCTGGCCTCGCCATTATTGCCTTCTTCACTCTCTCCAGTTTCTTCAAAAGGTACCACACAAACATCTCATCCTCTGTCTACGTCGATCTGTTGCCTTCACATTTCTGCATATATATAAACATTGAGCATTTTACTCTAATTAATTTAAATCTTTTACATATATATCTCCTCTGGACGGAGGAAATCTCACCGGTAAAATAAAATTATAAGTAAAACATAATTTTTATTTTATAAAATTAAATTGTTTCAAAACATAAATGATATACAAGATGATTTGATCATACAACTTTCACTTTGTAAGAATATTTTGTGATTCAATATAAAATTAAGACTCCCTTGCTACACTTTGGGTGCATAATAGTTTTAGATTTGCCAATGGAAGATACAATCAGTGGGAACAATTGGTATATAGTGAGTATTTAAACAAATAGTTTAGACACATGCTCGTTTATAATTAGATATTAAGAGTTAATTTTGATCAATTTCATTAAAACTTAAAATATGTTTTAAATAATTTTTTCTGTAAATATTTATAAAAAATATAAAAAAATAAGACTTAAATATGTTTTTAGTCCAGTAAAATAAGTGATTTTTATTTTAGTTCCTATAAATTTTTTTGATCAATTTTCATCTCTTTAAAATTTGAATAACTGTTTTTGGTCTTTATGACATTTGTTAGATACATATATATTTAACAGAAGGTCAAGTGACTATACAGGTTACACACAATAGTGTATGTGGTATCATGTTAACCTATGACATCTTCAAAAAAAAATTAAATCTTTAAAATAAATGTTATTTATCTATCTTAAAATGAAAATTAGGGACTAAAAATAAAAATATTTTACGGGGACCAAAACCAAAATTTACTCATTTTATAGGGAACAAAATCAGTTATTACAAATTTTATAGATGAAAATTGATTAAAAAATTTTACAAGAATTAAAATCAAAACTCACTTATTTTACAAAAACTACAAACATATTTAAGTCAAAAATAAAATAAATTTTTGTCTAGGTTGAAATTAACTTATATATAAATTAAAAAATAATTTTAAAATAAATTAATATGATAATTTTTATAAATTAATTTATTCATAAATTAATTTTAATTTATAAAAAAGTTATTTCAATTTTTTTTAATTTTTTATATGTATTTATGAAAAAGTTTATACCAACAAATTATTAATACGGTTATATGTAAAATTCTTGAAACTTCGCTTTGGTGGAAGGAGAAAACTTTTTCTTTGAGAAAACGTGTCTTTCTGCATGGTGTGAAGTATGTAAACTCTGTTAAGTGAGTAAAACAAATGGAGTCTTGTTAAAACAAGTTTTAAAAAGTTTATAAGATCACGAGTTACTTTTAATAAGCTTACTTCTATGATAAGTTACTTAAATGATAAGATTAACCTAAATTAATTATGTGAAAATTCTTTCTAATCCCTTTCTCAGTTTTATTTAATTAGCATTAGTCTTAAGATTTGGCGAACATAACATCTATACGTATTCCCTTAATCTTGATAAGATTCTATGAATAATTAAGAAAATAAAATTGAATTTAATTAGAATACATTCACTTATAAATATTTTTATATTATCATTTAATTATATTGTGTTATTTGATAAATTTATTTATTTTTATAATAATTATTTTAAAAATTATATATAAAATAATTTTGTATTAATTATAATTTTTAGTTAAGGAAGATGAGCGAGATTCTTTTTATTACTCCTTTTAATATTTTCTTTTATTATTATCTGAAATTTATTGAAAATTTTAAATTTTAGTGAAATTTATATTTAATGAGTATCTCTTATCGACCATTGAAATTTATAATTTTTAATAAAATTTTACTAGGAAGAATCTTAAAAAAAAGTTAAACAAAAAATTATTTTTAATAAAATTTTACTAGGAAGAATCTTAAAAAAAAGTTAAACAAAAAATTATTAGATAATTCTAAAATATCACTGTTCTATGGTCTCAATTAATATTTATATAATAGGATTCAAAATTTTTTATTTATAAAAAATAAATAACACTTAATTACATTTCATTTAAATATTGGTTGAGATCCTGTCTACAGTAGTGATTCAAAAACTGTCTAACAATTTTTAGTGAGAGATATTCTCTTTGGCCTTTTTTTTTTTTTACTTAACCATGTACAAGAGCAAGGTCCTAAATTCAGGATTGTGAAATCCTCTCCCTTCCATTCAGTGTAAATGAAAATAGGAGAAATATTTTTTAATACACTCTTTTGAGATATATGCTTTTTATTATTATTGTTTAAAATTTATAAAATTGAGAATGCCTAGAAATAAAATTCATGAAAGACCTTTTGCGCACCAGAGTAAATAAATAAGCATTTGAAAGTAGAGTTTGAGTTGTTACATGTTGACTTATACATAAGTGCATAATGATTTGAGTCATCTTTGTACATACAGGTATGGGCTGAGACAGCTTCTGTTCCTAGACGCTTTGCAAGAAGACACGACCTACGTCCGTCGTGGGTACACGCGGGAGCTAGAGAAGGCATTCAGATACTTAACATACATAATCTTACCCTCCTTCGTAGTGGAACTGGCCCACAAAATCATATTCTTTTCAGCGGTGAAGATCTCGGTCCCACACGCAAAGGCGGGGTTCCCACTGAATTCGGTTGCATTTGTGGTGGTGCTTGTGTCTTGGGTGTACAGGACAGGGGTGTTCCTACTGGTGTGCGTGCTGTTCAGGCTCACCTGCGAGCTTCAGAAGCTGAGGTTTGAAGGGGTGCACAAGCTGTTTGAGGGGTGCGGTTCCGAGGCAGGGGTTATATTTAAAGAACATGTGAGGATAAGAAGACAGTTGTGGGTTACTAGTCATAGATATAGGTTCTTCATAATTGGCTGTGTGGTTACCATCACTGTTAGTCAGCTCGGTGCTCTGCTCCTCGTTTTGGCTTCCAAAGCTGACAAGACCTTCTTCAACTCTGGTGACCTTGTGGTAAGTCCAATCTTCATCAATCTATCCATTCATGTTTTATTTAAATATGTTTTTTATTTTTTATATTTGAATTATTTTTTTTTTAATTTGAAATTACTTTTTATTTTTATTTTTAAAATAATTAATTTTAATATTTCACTTTAGTATTATATCACATCAAAATATAAATCATTATTTATCTGATGTATAACTAAAAATAATATTGAGGTAAACTTTTGAATTATATTTTACAAGTAAAATAAAAGATTAAAATTAATTATTTTTAAAATGTAGAATATTAAAAATTTTAATTTTATGAATAAATAATAAAATTAATTTAAATTTGAGTGACTAAAAATATATTTAAGTTTTTTTATTATTAATCTAAATTTATTGAAACTGCATATTTTAATAGAATTTACCAACAAATAAAAAATATTTATTAAATGAGAGTGAAGTTATTAAATGAGATATTTATTGAAATATTAATATTTAGAGTTTAATTTTAGTGTAAAATTTTTTACATAATTAACTAAATAGAAATTATTTATATATGATTTTTAAAGTAATTATTACAAAATTAATAATTTTATTGTATATAATAATATATGATAAATAATAATGTAAAAAAAAATATTTTTAATGTATTTTAATTAAATTTTAACATATGTGTATACAATTGTAATATTCCAAAAGGGGTAAAATTTGATTTCAATTTGATGTATACTTTTTAAAATTGAGTAAATGGTCAAATTAACAGTGAAGTTATAAAAAACATATTTTTTTTATCTTTAAACATATATTTAATTATCTTTTTGAGGAGCTAGGGCAACAGCCTCATCTTAATATATATTTTTATTAATTAAAATTTATTGAAAATAATAAAATTACAAGTAAAACTTATATAACTTTTAATAAATATTAATAATAATAAAATATAATATATATTCTATTAGTTTAAGTAGTTCTTAAAATACATATTTCTATCATTTAAATTAATTTTCAAACTTGATAACGGGAGGACTAATTTGAATGAAGTAATGCACACATCTTTTAACCTTCAAGTGTAATTTCCATCATTGGTGAACTAATATAATATGATCGGCCCTGTATTTTTGAAGGATTAATATGAAATTTATTCTTTTAAAGTTTTTCATGTGTGTGTCCTAATTGAGAGTGAGAATTTTGTTATGCAGATTTGTTCAGCTGTGCAGTTAAGTGGGTTCTTCATGTGCATTTTGGGTGCAGCAAGAATCACACACAGAGCACAAGGAATAGTGGCAATTGCCACAAGATGGCACATGCTGGTAACAAACGCATCTGCTGAATCAGAGCAGTGCAAAGCTCAGGTGTCTGAAGGGCTGGCTAGTGACAGTGATTCTGATGATTCCTCTAACATACATGTCTCACTAATCCCACCACAACTTTCTTCCTTTCAAACCAGACAAACTTTAGGTAATGTCTTAAATTAGGTGTATGTCTTAAATTACATTTAAAGATACAAAATGAATATCATGAAAATGAACTCTCAAATTCTAAACTAATTATTTATTTTGTTTGATATTTGCAGTGACATATTTACAACACAATCACGGGGGAATAACGGTGTATGGGTATTCACTTGATCGAGGATTGCTTCATACTTTGTTTGCCTTTGAGTTTTCTCTGGTGATGTGGATTATGAGTAAGGTGATTGTCCTGTCCTAACAAAATATTCCAAGTCCACAAAAAGGCTTTGCCTTGCTCCCTTCTTTTGTAATTATTATTTTAAAATTACTTCCTATTATGATGATAGGATGGGTTCTAGCCCAAAGGAAAAGGAAAAAAATTAAGTAACCTCAAGATTTTATAGAATTAATGTTTTTAGATATTATTCTTTAAAATTTATTTTTTTTTATTTTAGTTCTTTAAAACCAAATGATGACACTTGTAGGGTTGTCATTTATTATGGACTACCATTTAGTATAGGATATGTAATGTGTAAGGAGGAGAAAAGAAATAAATTATCTTAGTAGTATTTCTCTTTTTAGCTAGCTTTTTTGTAGCTTTTTTAATGGTAGTTTCAGCAGTTAGCTCTATATTTTTGCTTTCTAATAGTTGTTTCTTTTTGCTTTCCCTTTCTCTCTGTTTTTTTCTCTACACCCCCATAATCACAAAAGCATCACTTTTTTTTTATGAAATTTGCAAACACTGTGGATCAAATATTTATTTTTATGTGTTATTTGAGAAATCGAGTGAAGGAGAAAGGGGGTAGAGGTTTGTTCAGAAAAAGTAGTATTGTTTATGCTAAAGAAAGTGAAATATGGTGAATTATAACTCTGGGTTTACTAGTTATACATTATTGTGACGGTGTAAGATTACATAATCATTAATTTCTTAAATTTATTTATTTTAACACTAAAGACATTATTTTTTTAATTGACAAAAGAATAATATCAATTCACTATTTAAAAAATAAAGGATGAAAATGAATTTAAAAGATAAATTATGAAAAATTTTAATAATAAGATAAGTGCCACAAATATAATTAAGTAGAATATGAATCTAGCTTGTAGCAAGCATTGCGCTAATAAAATTGCTCCGTTTAAAAGTTCACGTAAAAAAATTTTGGTAAGCATAATAGTACATAGAATTTGTCGGTAAGAGGTGCGTACGTGGATAAAAAATAATATCATATTTGTTAGTTAAAAATATAATGTTATTGTACCAGTCAATTTATACACCTTTCGGGCATCTAAGCCATCACGACCGGTCTATTGGAGGTGACCGGCATAGTACATAGGTATTTAGTATCTATAGAGGGTGTAACATAAGCAGGAGCCATGATGAATGGTCACTAACCTGAGGAGGAGGGTTACCTAATTCTTGATAGAGAAAAAGTTCGGTAGGTTTGCTAAGGAGAGGAGAACATGCAAGAAGGTAGTCTAGGTCCCATCAATCCTCATCACATCCAACAGGCTGAGAGGAGCCAAGACGGAATATAAATAATAGGGTCAGAGCTAATGAAAAGGGCAGAGTAAAACATGAAAAAGAGAGCAAGGAAAGGTTGAGTCTTAAAGGAGACCACAATTGAGTCTTGAGACAAAAACATTGACGCCCACTATGGGACTTGTGAGAAAACATCTCCCAACCGACCACGATTTCAAAGAAACCTAGAAACAACCATGCCAATCATGAGGTAGCAGACAAGTTCCAGTAAAAAAGCGAGGACCAGGCATGTCTAAGTCAGGAAGCAGCCCAATGACACCAAGGAACGTCACTAGGAAGCATTGTGGTTGACAGTGGAATGCGAGGAGGAATTATGAAGATAGCTGGAGGAGAAGAGAGCTAATGTCAAACAACCAAGTCCTTTATCATAGCCAACTTCACTCCCCACCTTTTGGGGACAACCTTTTAGCCCCAAAATAGACTAAGTCGTCATCCCGCCTCACTTTTAGGAGTTGATAGTGGACTCTTTTGATGGAACCCAAGACCCTAGCATCCACCTGCAAGCTTTCTAAACCCAAGTGTACATTAGTGGCGGGGATGACGCCATTAGTTGCAAACTCTTCCCAGGCACCCTAAGAGGTGTCGCTATGCAATGTTTTGCAAGTTTGTCACCCAGAACTATCCATACCTTCAATGATCTGGCAATGATCTTTGTGTTGCAGTTCGTCACCAATCACGCCAAAAGGCTTGAGGTGGCTAACCTCTTCGACATCTGATAGGCAAAGGGTGAAAGCCTCAAAAAATACCTTGCGCACTTCAACAATACCATTGTCCAAGTCAACGATCCTAACCAGAAATTTTTCGTCAAGGCTTTCCAAAAGGGACTAAGAGTCGGGTAGTTCAATGACTCACTTCAAGGGCCGAGGGCCGAGAAACACATCAAGGCCAAGGAAGATCAGGCCGACCGGATCCACGCAGAAAAAGACACCTCGATAAATTGGAACAAGGACGATCGCTCACACCATATGAACACATATCACCGCCAGGGTGGTAAAGTAGACGTTGCACTGCCCCGCTTCACTCTATTGAAAGTAGGATGAGCTGTAGATCCTCTGAGAGGTCTACCACACGCAATTGCTTGACATCCCACCACCTATTGGCTAATGGATGGGGCCATCACCGGACGAATGGTGCGAGTTCCACCGCACTAGTAGACACATGATGAAGAACTGTAGAACATTACAATCCCAAATCGAGAAGCTGATCCGTAGCAGCCACCTGGGACGTTTCGTAGAGGGACGAGACAAGTCAAAGACCATCATCGATCAAATGAGGGACCAACGAGGAAAGGGTGTACAAGATAAGGAGAGAAGAAGGAACAAAGGGGAATGCAATAAGAACCGAAACAATGCCAGTAGCAAAGATAGAAGCCAAATCAAGCAACTGACACCCCCTATAGGGGAACCATCGCTACAATCGCTGGGGGAGGAGTAACAAAGGAGATGTCTAGGTTAGGAAGAAGAAAGAACATGAAACAAGTTATGATGGTGCAAAGCGGTAGTGGTCACCCTAAAGATTCGGCCATTTCCTTCTTGGAGAACGATTACGACGATGTTCAGCCCCATCAGGATGACTCGATGGTGGTCTCAATCGTGGTTGCTGATTATAAGGTGGAAAGAGTGTTGGTTGACCAAGGGAGCTCAACATATGTACTTTTTTGGACGACTTTCCAGAAGCTAGGTAGGGCAAAGGAAGAGTTGGAGGCATGCCCGAGGACTCATTGGTTTCGCGAGAGAGCAAGTGGAGATTCGAGGAGCCATTGATCTTCGAACAACCTTTGGAGTTGGACTGGACACAAAAATCGTCCTTCTCAGATTCACAGTCATCATTGCTCAAGCATTTTATAACATTATCCTAGGATGACCAACTTTGAACCAGCTGCAGGCGATAGTTTCCATTCCCCATCTATGCATGAAGTACCTAGTGGCCAACCAAGTGGGAACCATTCGGGATGACCAACAGGCAACTCATCAATGATACAAGGCAAGTTTAAAGATTGGAGGCTAGAGGAGGGACCTTAAGAAGACAGGGATAGGCATGAGAAGTAATGTCCACCTTCTCAAGCTCGACCCGTAACAAATAAAAGAGGCAGAGCCCAACCAGTTGATGATCTGAAGGAAATCCAAATCGGTCAAAGGCCGATTGAGACTACCAGGATTGCAGCCGGGTTAGGACATGAGGAGGAAAAACATGTGAATGATTTTCAAAGGAAAAATAGAGATGTATTTGCGTGGGCTCTAGAAGAAATGCTAGGAATCGATCCAGATTTTCTCTACCACCAATTGTCCATAATCCCTTAGGCACGATCAATAGTCCAAAAAAAAAAAAAGAAAAATGGGCGACGAAAAATGAAGGGTAGCAAAAGAGGAAACTGGGAAGCTACTAGCAACTCATTTCATCCAGGAAGTATGCTACCCAACTTGGCTAGCCAACGTGGTGATGGTTCGAAAGTCCAACGGATAATGGGGCATGTGTACGGACTATATAGACCTAAACAAAGCCTGTCCAAAGGACCCCTACCCTCTCCTCAACATCAACCGATTGGTTGATGGCGCCTTTGGCCACGGTCTCTTGAGTTTCATGGATGCATATTCTGGGTATAACCAAATCTGCATGCACCCCATGGATGAAATCAAGACTGCATTCATTACTAATGATGGTAGCTTTTGTTACAAGGTAATGCCTTTCGAGTTAAAAAATGCAAGGGTCACTTATTAGAGATTGATGGATTGAATATTTAAAGACTAGATAGGTTTGGACCTGGAGGTCTACGTAGACAATATGGTGGCCAAGTCGGTAGATGGTGAGCAACATTGCGAAGTCCTCACCCGAGTGTTCAATGTTTTAAGGAAGCATAAGTTGAAGTTAAACCTGGAGAAATGCTCTTTCGGCGTCCAAGCAGGGAAGTTCTTAGGATACATGCTGACCAAAAGAGGCATAGAAGCCAACCTGGATAAATGTGAAGCTGTCATCAATATCAGAAGCCCAAAGAGTGTAAAGGAGGTCCAACAATTGGCTAGCTGAATCACTGCATTGTCACGGATTTTGTCACAATCGGCCGAAAGGGCGCTCCCTATCTTCCAATGCCTTAGAAGGAACGAAAGATTTCAATGGATAGAGGCATGTGAGTTAGCTTTCCAAGAGCTAAAAGCAATGCTAGCATCACCCCAGTCCTCTCCAAGTCGAGGGAAGGTACGCCAATAATTGTCTAATTGTTTATTTCTAACAAAGAAATTAGCACTGCTTTAATATAGGAGGAAGGAAAGAACCAGTACCTGATTTACTTCATCAACAAGGTCCTCCAGGATGCTGAGACTAGATATCAAAGACTAGAAAAGGCCGCCCTAGCTCTAGTGGTCAAGACCCGAAAGTTAAGACCATACTTCCAAAGCAACCAGATAGTTGTCCAAACCAACCTCTCCATTAAGCAAGTCCTAAGGAAGCCTAACCTAGTAGGAAAAATGGTCGGATAGACGGTCGAGTTGTCAGAATTTGACCTAACTTTTGAAAAGAGAGGGCATGTCAAAGCCCAAATACTAGCAGATATCATCACAAAGCTAATTTCAACTAGAGAGGTCGAACAACCCTCCAAGGGTTGGACATTATCGGTAGATGTAACATTGAATCAAAGGGGTAGTGGATCCAGCATCATATTGGAAAGGTCATATGGAGTATTGATAGAACAATCCCTCCTATTCAGATTTAAAGCAAGTAATAACCAAGCCGAGTATGAAGTGCTTTTGGTTAGGATGAGACTAGCTGAGGAGATAGGAGCCTAGGTACTCACGACAAAAAGCGACTCCCAACTGGTAACTGGTTAGGTCAATGGTGAATACCAGGCTAGAGACCCACAGCTAATGAAATATTGGGACATGGTAGAAGAGTTGGCAGCCTCTTTCGAAAGCTTCACCCTCCTGCACGTGCCCAAAGATCAAAATGAGCAAGCAGATCTATTATCCAAGTTGGCTAACACAAAAGGGGGAACTCAACAGGACGGTCATCTAGGAAACAATTAACCAATCGACCATCGAAGTAGCAAATGTATGCTCGGTTGGCTACAATGCCTCCTAGAAGGACCCCATAGCGACTTTCCTCCGGACAGAAGAAGCACCTAACGACCCTTTAGTGGCCAAAAAAACTCAAAAGGGAAGCTTATAAATATGCCTTAATATCCCAACAACTGTATAGAAAGGGATTTTCTTAACCCCTCCTAAAATGTTTAGACCCCGATGGAGCTGAATATGCTATAAAGGAGGTTCATAAGGGGTATGCGGGGACCCATATTGGCGGCAGGTGTTAGCAATCAAAGTAGCTAGAGCCGACTATTATTGGTCGACACTCAAGAGAGATTGTATTGAGTTCATAAAAAGGTGTGACAAATGTCAACGATTCATTGACCTAAACAAAGCCCCCCCGAAACCTCTACACTTAGTAATATCACCCTGGTCCTTTCATACTTGGGGAGTAGATATCTTGGGACCTTTCCCTCTATTGGGGAGTAGATATCTTGGGACCTTTCCCTTTAGTAGTCGGACAAGTGAAATTTCTCATAGTAGTCGTAGACTACTTCACCAAGTGGGTGGAAGTAGAGTTGGTAGCGAAAATCTCAGCCAAAAGAGTTAAACAATTTTACTGGAAGAAGATCATATGCCATTTTGGATTCCTAAGTGTTAGTATTAGATAATGACATGCAATTCGCTTCCCAACTGGTTGTCGAGTTCTGCTCACAGCTCGGGATAAAGCAAACTTTTACTTCTGTTGAACACTTGCAGTCAAATGGACAAGCAAAGTCAACCAATAAGATAATCCTCCGAGGCCTTAGAAGAAGACTAGAGGAAGCTAAAGGCAAACGGATAGAGGAATTACCACAAGTGCTTTGGTCATATCACACTACCCCCCATTCCACTACCTAGGAAACCCCATTTAGACTGACGTTCAAAACGAATGTAGTAATCCCGATAAAAATCAGTGAGCCATCCTCAAGAGCTCTTTTATTCCAACCAGCCCAGAATGAAGAGGAGATAAGAGCTAACCTTGATTTGCTACAAGAGGTAGGGGAAGTTGCTCATATAAAGGAGGTCGTGGCTAAAGCAAAGGCAGCCCAGCAATACAATGCAAAGGTCTTCCCTAGAAAACTAAAAAATGGGGACCTCGTGTTGAGAAGGGTCCTCAGAGACAACTCTAACAAGCTAACACCCAACTAGGAGGACCCTTGTAGAATCGTAAAGGAAGTAGGCAAGGGCGCTTTTCAATTAGAGCACTTAGACAGAAAGAAGGTCCCACTCACCTAGAGTACAATGAATTTACATATTTATTTTAGTTAAAACATAACCTTGATGTATGCATGTCTTTATTATAAAAACGCAGGATGTTTTCCCAAGAAAAAGTGCTAAAAACCAAAAGACCTGAGAGAGAAAGTTGACCAACGATCCCCAAGCATCAAAGACCTAAGAGAGGCGGTTGGCCAACGATCCCCAGACACTAAAGACCTAAGAGAGGCGATCGGCCAACCATCCCCCAAGCATTAAATACCTAAAAGAGACAGTTGACCAACAATCCCCTTAGGCACCAAAAGACTTGAGAGAGGCGGT
This sequence comes from Mucuna pruriens, assembly GCA_025330945.1. Lineage (NCBI taxonomy): Eukaryota > Viridiplantae > Streptophyta > Magnoliopsida > Fabales > Fabaceae > Mucuna > Mucuna pruriens. The sequence continues at coordinate 643,487 of JAENHJ010000111.1, forward strand.
CGATCAATGATGCCCCCAAGCACCAAAGACTTGAGAGAGACGGTCGACTAGCGATACCTGAGGCACCAAAAGACTTGAGAAAGACGGTCGACTAACAATCCCCCCAAACACCCAAAGACCTAAGAGAGGTGATTGACCAACAATCCCCAGGCACCAAAGACTTGAGAGAGGTGGTCAACCAACAAGCCCTCCAGGCACCAAAAGACCTGAGAGAGACGGTCAACCAACAATCTCCCCAAGCACCAAAAGACATGAGAGAGGCGGTCTACCAGCGATCCCCCCAGGCACCAAAGACTTGAGAGAGGTGGTCGACCAATGATCCCCAAGGTACCAAAAGATCTAAGAGAAGCAATCGACCAATGATTTCCCCAGGCATCAAATGACCTGAGAGAGGCGGTTGACCACCATCCCCAAAGCAAAAGCAAAGGACATAGGTCAAAAAGACTCGAGAAAGGTGTCCAACTTATGACACACCTAGCAAGGTGGTCAAAACAACACTCAAAAAAGAAGAAGGAGGAGGAAGCCGACAAATAATTAAAAGAAAAGTCGCTCATTCATCATAAAACTAAAGAGAAATGCTGATGAAAGAAAGGATCGACAAGTAACTTTGAAACTAAGTCCGATTTCATTTAACTACAAAAATAACACAAACAGAAAGAGGCAGATACATTCCTAGTAAAATTACAAAGCAGGAGAACTAAGAGGGGTGTCGACTTTAACTAATCGACCATCCACTACTTCTTTAAAAGCCCTTGCCTCAGAAACGTCTACAATAGGATGTTGAAAGGCAACTTGGTCTAAAGCATGGGCGAAGCCAATCTTGAATTGATCAACAATAGTTAGGCTTTTCTCAATCATAGCATCCTTCTTCTATTTGAGAAGTTCTTCCCCTTTTAATTTCTCAGCTTCCAATCAATGTATCTCACCCCTAATAAGTTCCTCCACTTCCTACTTTTCAGCCACCAGCCTTTGGACTTCAGATTCAAATTTCTATCTGTCCACTTCCCACATGACCCCCTGACTTCTCCATTGTTGTAGCTCATCCATTATAAGTTCTTCCCAGCGCTCTAAATCAACTTCGGCAGCCAAATTATCCTTTGCCTCAATAATGGCCGAAGGAAGCTGCGTTTTCAAATTCTCCACTGATTGTTGATAATCACGCGACCTCTCCTCCGCAGCTAGAAGCACCGCCCTTAACTTCATATTTTCTTCATGGGATTTTTGGATGGCCTTAGTCAATCTTTTCTTCTACGCACCCAAATTACAAAACTTTCATTCAACAGTCTAGGAAAGGACCAAAGAATAACTAGTGTAGTTTGGAGCACCTGCATAATGTCGAGAAGCCCAAGAATATTTGCCTTAGTAAAATTAAAGGATACAGACATGTGTTTGTCCACAACCTCAGATAGAGGGAATTGACGGTTCCAGACCGAGGGAATAGGAGAACGATTGGCTACAATAGATCTCCAGTTTCCAACAACCAGCGAAGTCACGTCCTTTAAGGCTACTTCGGGGGCAGTAGTCTTTTCCCCTGAAGAAGGAGGTTGAGTATCAGTTATTTCCCAAGGTCGTTTCCTACTTGGCCCATCATAAGAAGTAGGGCCAGGAATGACCTCAATAGTGTGGTTGGCTGTGGATCCAATGCAGCAGTTGGTGGGATCAATGCCGTGTCAAAAATGTCCTCGATAGACCCAATCGAAAGGGAATGAGAGGCGATGATTGGTTGGACAGAGACAACCATAAGAGAAGTAACCTTGATAATTGCTTTTTGTTGTGATGGCTTTATCAAATAAAACTAGAGCTAACTATAACATAGTGCAACCCTAGGTCGTTCTTCTCAAGGACACAGTTTGTTCAAATATGACTTAATGCGGAAATAAGAGTTTTATACAAAATACTGAGAACACGTAGAATACCGACTCTGTCTTGGACTGAGACGATTCGGACTCCGTCTTGAACAGAGACACTGGACTCGAACTAGAGTCGGTCTAAACTCGGACAGAGCTGGTCTTGGATAGAGGCGACTCGGACGGGTCCAGACTAACTTGACTGACTCGGTTGAATGTAAACATGGGATTTTGTGTTGCTGGAAACGTAAAGTATGACAAAAAATAAACTAAGTAACGAAAGTAGATGGTAATTAACTAGACTAAGATATTTACTACATCAACACAAAGGTTCAACAAGCAATCGGTTCTCGGTTCTCTTCTCAAGATTATGAGTCCAAACCAACCTAGAGTTCTTACAACAATCGATGAACGTTCGTTCGTTGCCGACTAAGGATTTACACAATCGCTACCACATAAGTTGGCAGAGAGTACGCATGCGGTTGATTTTAGGTTCTCTTATCGATTACCTAATTATGTTGTTAGATCGATTCCAATCGGCCTAATACAACGTGATCCATTCTTATAAATGCACAATCATGACACAAGCAAGTGTAGATTACTGATAGGATTCACAAACAAGAGATAAGGAAATGCAAACCAAATGTTATTGTTGAAACAGAGTGTTGTTACAGAGTTGTGTGAATTCATGGAGTCCGCTTTCCATAACGATCGCCATGGAAGAATGACGTTGATTCACCAAAGATGGCTAGAGCATTGAGGATTCAGTCCACCCGAGTGCGTCAACTATACTGAGCGATCTCCTCTGATAACCTCGGGCTTCCCAAACTCTAGACATGCACCTCCTCGATCGATGAGATGCCTTATTGAAGCACCGTGCACCATCGAGGGAATGGACAAGAGCAAGAAAGTGAGGTGTATGTGATACACTTGATTTTCTGAATTCAACAAGCATTTTACACAAGCTCTTGCGCTTCTTTATATACACATGTAAGGCTCCCTTGCTACACACACCTCATCTAACTAACTCCTAACAGAATTAAAATTCCTTATCATTCATATCATCTCCCTAATGATTACGTATTACACACACACTGCTTGGAATGACTTGGGCCTTGAAGCTGGACTCCGTTGAGAAGGGTCTTGCCTGGTCGGGACACCTCCTCTTGGGCCGAGGTGCTCTTATTGGGTTGAGACGCTCTTGGAATTGGCCTGCAAAAAGAATCTAATCTTTTATTAGCTAAAATCCCCAAATTAGCACAGATTTATATTTTCCCTATTTCTAGGCCAATAATCTGAATCCTAACTAAGATTTGATTCTTAGTCGGCAAATAGTCTCAATAATACCCATCTTAAGCCCTTGTAAGATGTATAAAATATGACTTATCACACCCCCACACTTACACTTTTGCACTCCTGGCCAAAACCAGAATTGATCATCAAGGAAATGAAAGAGAAAACTTATTGGAGAAGAATCTGAAAATGAATTTCTCAAGTTTGACAAAATAGATTTAACATGCCTTCATCCCAGAATCAAGGTATTCAAATAGTCTATGGAAGCTACTGACTCCACATCCAAAGAAAACAAGCAGCCTGCAAGTTTCACTCCCTCTCAAGTTTGAAAAAACCTCTTATCCAGGATTACACACTGCCTCCTCCTGTTTCATTCATCCTAAAGTAATCCATTACAAAAATTTTTCAAAGCATTTTTTTCCTTTATCTCCACAATCAAGAATCAGAAAACAGAAAGAAAACAATGAAAGAAACAAGGCAAAGTGAAAACAAATTAGAAACAGTTTCTACCCAGTTAGAAACCTCAACCATCTCCATATAGTCAAAAACATCATCTACACAGTTGGCGATCTTGGCCATCTCGGTAGAGTCAGACACCACCATTGAGGCAGAAACTTCAGTCATCTCAGTAGAGGCAAAAACATCATCTACAGAGTTGGCTACTTTAGCCATCTCATTTCCACTCTTCACAGTTGTGTCACTCATAGTTTCTTCCTGTGGATTGGGGATGGTTTGATAAGGACTACGTTCAAATCTCTTGGAATGTAGTTGATTTACGGTGGCGGTTAATTCTTCAATTTGTTTTTGCAAATCCTGCAGATCCTGCAGTGTGGTACACATATCCTCTTGGAATTCCATGTTGCTTATGGGCATCTATTTGGTCCAATTTCCTAAGGAACTCTCCTTTTGTGGGAATTACATGTTGTTCATGGCCATCTGCTGCGTCGAAATGGCAGTGGTAGTTCTTGCAAAATGGGACAATCATTGGTTGGATGTCCTACAGAACCACACATGCCATATCCATCTATGTTTCTTTCCAATCTTGGATTGTCAGTAGTAGCTATCCCATTCATTCCTCTAAATGCAGTAGATCCCCTCATGTCAAAATGCTAAGTGTTACCTGCAAAGTTATGAAACTCAGGCAACACATGTGTTAGTTTAGGTTGAAACTACTTGTATGACCGGGCTTGTTCCCATTTGGGATATCGAGGACGCCATGGTTGATACATCATGTGCAACTTATTCCCTTTGGTCCGAACAGCAGAATCCCTAGTGGAACCAGGATCAGAATTACCAAGATCACAAGAATTACAATACCAGTATCAGAATTATCAAGATGAGAAGAGTTAGAATCAGTACTAGTATCAGGATGCACAATTATTATTAACAGAATTAAAAACCAAAAAGAAAAACAAAAAGATAACAGAATTAAAAAAAAAAACAGAAAGATAACAAAATTAAAACAGAAAAGAATCAGGAAAAATAACAGAATCAAAAATAGAAAAATAGAAAAATAATAAATACAGAAACAGAAAAAATGGAAAGAAAATGAAAATAGAAACAGAAAAAATAGAAAGATAAAAATAGAAGCACAGAAATACAACAGAATTAAAAATGAGAACAGTCATAAATTGGTCAAAATGTTACTACAAAAAAAATTGATGCATAAAAAAATCATACAGAGAATTGCAGAATCAAAAAATGCAGAAAAATTAAAGTCAATTATGTAGAAAAAGTTAGAGTCAGTTATGCAAATCAGAAAATAGAAAACAAGTAGCTATCATAAGACAAAATCAATTATGCAGAAAAAAGAATATAATCAATGATGCAGAGATGCGAGAGAAAAGTAGATAGGTCCTACAATCTCTCTTTTCTTTTTTTTTAACCGTACACACTTATGCAAACACACACAGATTCAACATGCTGTAAAATTCAGACTCAACAAAAAGAAAAATAGAAACAAATAAAAACTCAACAAATTAAATCGAGGAAAATCATATTCGATATACCAAAACAAACAGACCTAGCATTCTACAAACTCGGGATTCGACACACAAAGACACAAAGGAACTTGTGTCCCCAACAACGACGCCAATTTCATAACATGTTTTTGTCGTGATGGCTTTATCAAATAAAACTAAAGCTAACTATAGCATAATGCAACCCTAGGTCATTCTTCTCAAGGATACAATGTGTTCAATTATGACTTAATGCGAAATACTGAGAACACGTAGAATGGCGACTCTGTCTTGAACTGAGACAACTCAGACTCGGTCTCGAACAGAGACATTGGACTCAGACTGGAGTTAGTTTGAACTCGGATAGAGCCAGTCTCAGATAAAGATGACTCGAACTCGGTTCAAACTAACTCAACTGACTCGGTTGAATGTAAACGAGGGGTTTTGTGTTGTTGGAAACGTAAAGTATGACAGAAAATAAACTAACGAAAGTAGATAGTAATTAACTAGACTACGATATTTACTGCATCAACACAAAGGTTCAACAAGCAATCGATTTTCGGTTCTCTTACAAGTTTATGAGTCTAAACCAACCTAGAGTTATTACGACAATCGTCGAACGTTCGTCTGTTGCCGATCGAGGATTTACACAATCGCTACCTCATCAGTTGGCAGGGAGTATGCACATGGTTGATTTTAGGTTCTCTTGTCAATTACCTAATTATGTTGTTAGATCGGTTCCGATCGGCCTAATCTAACGTGATCCATTCTTATAAATGCACAATCGCGACACAAACAAGAGTAGATTAATGATAGGATTCACAAACAAGAGATAAGGAAACGCAAACCAAATGTTATTGTTGAAACAGAGTGTTGTTACATAGTTGTGTGAATTCATGGAATCCGCTTTCCATAATGATCGCCATGGAAGAACGACGATGGTTCACCAGAGATGGCTAGAGCACTGAGGATTCAATCCACCAGAGTGCGTTAGTTATATTGAACGATCTCCTCTAATAACCTCTAGCTTCCCAGACTCTAGACTTGCACCACCTCGATCGACAAGACGCCTTACTGAAGCACCGTGCACCACTAAAGGAATGGACGAGAGCGAGAAAGTGAGGTATTTGTGATACGCTTGATTTTCTGAATTCAACAACCATTTTACACAAGCTCTTGCACTTCTTTATATACACACGTAAGGCTCCTTGCTACACATGCCTCATCTAACTAACTCCTAACAGAATTACAATTCCTTATCATTCCTATCATCTCCCTAATGATTACATATTACACACACGCTACCTGTAATGACTTGGGCCTTGAAGTTGGACTCGGCTGAGAAGGGTCTTGCCTGGTCGGGACACCTTCTCTTGGGTCGAGGTGCTCTTATTGGGCTGAGACGCTCTTGGAATTGGCCTGTAAAAAGAATCTAATCTTTTATTAGCTAAAATCCCCAAATTAGCACAGATTTATATTTTCCCTATTTCTAGGCCAATAATCTGAATCCTAGCTACGGTATGATTCTTAGTCGCCAAATAGTCTCAATAATACCCATCTTAAGTGCTTGTAAGCTGTATAAAATATGACTTATCAAACCTCAACAACAATGGAAGGAGTAGAAGAAATTGAAGGTGCCATTTTCTTCATAGCCTTAAGCTCGAAGGGTGTATAACCCGTTGCAATATAAAGTAACCATTAATAAAGCAGAGCAAGGCAAGATAAAAGGAAAAGAAAAGGAGCAAAAACCAGTCACCCTTCTTAATCAAGTTGGCACTAGAAAGAGCCGACAACCTTTGGAGCTCCGTTATAAACTCATACTCTCATTCCTCTAAGTCTACCTTTTCAACGGTTATAGATACAATTGGCTACTGAGTCCAATATAGGGGAAAAAGGGGTCGCCTGAGGTATCATTCAAGAGATTAGGACTGACGTCTCCAAGGCAGACACAAAAAAATCAATCCTTAAAAAACTTATAGCTCTCGTGAAAGGGCTTTAGTAGCTTGCGTCTCGGTCGACTACTCAAGGAAGACCATCCTACTTTCTCTAACCACCAGATGGAGAAAAACCAAAAGAAGATGCCCAGAGAGGGGTGCCCATTTTAAATCCTCATTCAACATCTCGAAGGCCCGAACAAAGACCCAACTATTAGGGTGAAGCTGAGTAGGTACTATATTCAAGGTTTGGAGAAGTGCCCATTCAAATAGAGTAAAGGGCAGGTGTATCCCTAACTTAAAGGGCAAGGCCTTGTACAAATAAAAGAAGGGTGCTTCATCAATAGCAGGCCCCCCACAAACGGGTTCGTCCAGCCGACAAGGATGAACCTTTAGTGACCAAGGCCCTAGACAACAGATGGTGATAGCCATCCCCTCGACAGAAGTAGGATTAGTATAGACCGAGAACACTTTAAGAGCATTCTCGTCAATCTAGTCAAAAGAGGTCCCCTCAAGACAAACCTCTTCCTCTAGGTCCTCGCCAGATGCCGCGTTTCTTTCTAACACCCAATACAAAATGTGAAAGAATTGACCCCCTCCATCTAAGGAACTGGAGGAAGCAGAGGAAGAGGTTCCCTGTGTAGAGGGGCTGGTTGTCACCTCACTAGGATGGGAAGAAGTAGTGGGTAGCCCTTCGAAGGAAACTCCTCGTATGACAAAAGCCATGTGAGGGTTAGAGAAAGGAACCAAAAAGGGAACTCGATGGAAACATTTGACTTAGAAGCAAAAAATTTAAAAGGTAAAAAATTGAGAGAGTTACCCCTTTTTTCCAGGTTCGACGACAAGGAGAGCAAAAAGGCAAAGACCGGCTAGAAGAAGAGAGCACCTAGAGATGGTTAGCAGAGAGAAAGGAAAGACAAAGCACCCAAAGCCAGGAAAAACAGGGATATAAAAACAAAAGGCATTGAGACAAGGGAAGATGAAAAGACTAATGACGGAACCAAAACATCTCGAGCACACCCCATCAATCAAAAAGCACGTACAACCAGAAAGACAAGAAGTTACCAAGGTCTTGATCCAACAACCCATGATGAGGCATCACGAAGCACGATTTACATCTAAGGGCAGGGAGCGAAAGCACCAACTACCCATAGTAACAATGTTGGCATGTGCACCAAAGGAACAATTGTCAAGTGTCGTAACCCCAACGACACCCTTGACAAACAACAAGGGGCTCTCGGCTCTAGGCATATAAACTGATCGCCCACCCACCCGACCATTCGTCCTGCAGACTCTTTGTTGGGTCGACCGTATCTAAGGAAAGGAGAACATGCAAGACGAAGTTTAGTAGGTTCGCTAAGGAAAGGAGAACACACAAGAAGATATCCTAGGACCCATCAATCCCTATCATGTCCAAGAGGCTAAGAGAAACCAAGACAAAATATAAATAAAAGGGTCAGAGCTTATAAAAAAGGACAGAGTAAAACATGAAAAAGAGAGCAAGAAAATGTTGAGTCTTAAAAGAGTTCCCAATTAAGTATTAAGACAATAACAATTATGATCCAATATACTTACATATATTATATATTATAAAGTTTTAAAAATTTATTTTGTAAAAATTTCAACCAACAATTATAATTTTATAGTTTATCTTTTTAAAGTGCATTTATTTGAAAGGACCAAATAGTACCATCTAGAGGAGACAATCAATGTATCATGTGTAACCCTATAAAGGAGTAGGTCTTGTGATTATACATTTGTGCTGGTCATGGCCCAATGGATAAGGTGCTGGTCTACGGCACCAGAGAATCTGGGTTATTAAGACTAATTTTTTAGAGTTTTTAATAATTTTTTTATATTTATTAAAAATCAAATTTTTAACTATGATGGTAGACAAATAGTTTATTATTATTTCCTTATTTCATTCTCAATAATTAATCAATTTAAAAATAAAACTAATTATTACAAACTAGTGGACACTGTCTATGTCTCTGTACATTTTTTACTCTTGGGTAAGTTGAGAAGAATGGAAATATCCAATTTATAATGTAGCATTACTTTAGAAACGAAACGAAAATTAGTAAAAAAAATTGTATATTTGTGTGTAATAAAATCGATATTCCTTTTATACAGTGTTATATATATATATATATATATATATATATATATATATATATATATATATATATATATATATATATATATTATAATTTTACTATAAAAACGATTCTTTAAGACAATGAAATATATTATATTAAAATTTTTTTCACCCAACACAGATAAAATTTAAATTATTTCATGTGATCAATCATAACAATAATTTATTATACTTATGATTGATTATCAAAATAATTTACTTTTCACAATTAATCAAAACACATTTAGAATTTGGATTAGGAGTGAAATAAAGAGAAAATAAATAGAAAGAATATAAATAGAAGAGAAATAAAGCAGAAAAAATTGTTTAGATAGATAAAAATAGAAAAAAATAGAGAGAGAAATTTCTCTTTGCTTAGATTAATGAAAAAAGTAGGAATAAATAAATAAATAAATTATATGAAAAATGATTTTATAGTAATTAGAAAATATACTTTTTACTTTATTAAATTTTTAACATAAAATTATTTATTATTTTTAAAAGAGCTATGTATTATTAAAAAATATTTAATTTAAGAAATAAAACAAAAAAAAATTTAAAAGAGATGTATATTTTTCACCTAGTTCATGTTAATTTGTGGGGAAAGTGTTTTATGATAGGTTCTATGGAAATTTCCCTTTCTATTATTTCTCTTATACAAACAGTAAAAATATAATATTTTTTTATCATATTTTTTTTATTTATTTTCTTCCACTTCATTTTTTACCTAAACAAATAAGAAGTTAAAGTGTAACAATGTTACCATAGTTTAAAGCGTTAGAAAGACATGTTTTAGTTTAGGTAGTGAAATGAGATATTAGGTTCAACCACGTATTATTAGATTGAAAGAGGAGAATAATACTTATGGAAAAATGTCGATGACAAAATAATGCCAAATAAATTGTCGTAGTAACATAATAACACATGTTTAAGAATTTATACATTATAAATAGATAAATAGATTTGAAAAAAAACTTACTCTCAATCTAAATCTTTACTATTAAAAAACATAAATTACATTCTTTAATATATATTATACTATTTTATTTAAATATGAACAAGAATCGCAGGAACATTTTATCTTTATAATTCATCAACCTAATTAATATATATATAATTTTAAGACTTTGGTCACCGAAAAATGAAAAGCAAAGTTTTGTGAAGTTCCAAAGTTAATAGTATAGCTATTTAAAATATTATTTTATCTTCAAGAGTCTTAAAATCAATAATAATGCGTTAAAGTTAAAAATAGTAAGCTTTATAATTAATATCAATAACAAAAGGACTTCATGGCCCAATGGATAAGGCGCTGGTCTACGGAACCAGAGATTCTGGGTTCGATCCCCAGTGAAGTCGTTTTTTGTATTTATTGACGGTACAAATTTTTTTTATAATGATAATGCATAAAAATTACTTATAAGAAGCATATTATAATGCTTCAATTCCAAACGAGATAAAACAACTTAGTTTCATTCATTTCTTAAATAATTATAAAGTGAAGGAAAAAAAAACAGAAACATCAATGGAACTTATATTATGATTTTTTTATATTATGATTTATTTTATTAAATTGTTAAGTATAAGTATGTTAATTTTTACCATAAATAACTTAAAAATATTATTTACTATAATTTTGTATTTATTGACGGTACAATTTTTTTTTATAATGATAATGCATAAAAATTACTTATAAGAAACATATTATAATGCTTCAATTCCAATTGAGATAAAACAACTTAGTTTCATTCATTTCTTAAATAATTAAAAAGTGAAGAAAAAAAAAAAAACAGAAACATCAATGGAAATTATATTATATTGATCACAACGTTTCCTTGGATATGATTTAATTTTCACAATTCAAAACCAGATTAAGAAAATTTGACACCAAGATTGACAAATTGGATATTACCATTGAGATCATTTTAAACTGGCATAGACAATAATTGAAGAGCCAAATTACTTTTTAAGTCTCCATATATATCATGGTTATTCGTCAATTTGCAACATGTTTATCAATGTTTCAACTTTATACATATAATTATTTAAATTTTTGTTGAAGTACAATTTTTAGGTTCCAGTTACATTTTTTTTTTTCAACTCATCATTAAATATATAATTTTACATGTTTAGACTCAGGTCATATAATGTGTGTATCGATAAGCCATTATCGTATTTTTATTTAATGAAAAAAATTATTTTACATCTTCAAGTTTATATAATTGCCCTAATTGTAACTCTACTGTGGTTTTCATATTTTATAATATTACATAAATCGTTTTCTTATTTAGGATGCAAAATAGGGGTTAATGCATTATATTTTGTAACACATCATTAACCACATATACCAATATTATATTTCATTATTTAAAGACAGAATTTGTTTTCTTTTTTCTCCTAATTTTCTATGTAAATACCTTTCTTCATTCTCTATCTAAATACTTATAGTGTCAACAATTTTTTTTTTAAGATTTCATAATTAATATTGTTATTGATTGATTTCGCATTTTCTATATGCCATGGATTTTAAATAGAAACGATAAACATTATTTGGAGGTTAAATTATTGATAAACCAATATTTTATACAATAATTATGTATTTTTTAAGTAAAATTTTAAATATTATTTATAAATATAATGTATAATTTACCTATTTTCTTGAGATTAATGCAACACAAATCCACAAATAAAAAAGATAAAAATGCAACAAAAATTAGGACTTTTGGCCCAAAAAAATGAAGTCATAGAAAATCAACATTGTTGTTCAACTTTATTTTTATTCTATTTTATTTTTATCTTTATTTTATTTTATCTTTATCATTTATTTTATTTTATCTGCATGTCATTTTATTTTATTTCATTACTCGTCCAAGCCCTTAGAAAGGCCTACTTCACACAGTATAAAGGAGGCATCTAGAAAGCTGTAAAGGTCACTCATGACACTCTTGATACATGTCATTCTACTTCATCCTTCTATACTTCCGTGGAAAGTACCTAAAGATAAAGTAGAAAATACGACATAAAGTAAATGAGCAGAATCCCAAGTTTCTATGGGTTCTAGTTTTTCTAATTATGTTTGTTTATCTTTTCATCATGTGTATGAGTGGCTAGGTTTATTTTGAAGGGTTATGGTATAGTTGAGTTAGGAATCCTTGATTACTCTTTTGAATGTAATTTTCTACTTATCTTCACTGCTTAAACTATCTCATTGCCTGCTTTATAAACAAGTCTTTCTTGCATGATAATCAACTAGTTAGAGGCGACCACATCTTAAGTAGTAACTAGAACTATAGAATAATTGGGTTTAGAGGAATTGCATGATCAACCTTTTTCCTAAGCTTCTGATTTAACTAGTAATAGTGGCTTCTATGGACCTCCAGCTTACTTACTAAAGTATGTGTTTCTAAATGATCAAATAAGAACCATCCTAAGGTAAAGAATATTACGGGTGCTAGACTAGGTCCTATAGTAACATTAAGAATTGTATAAATTAAGGTCAAGAGGGAAAAACATAAAGAAACAAGAATCCTTAATTCCAAAAAGACTAAAAACAATCTTTTTTTTTATCATTTTCTTGTTTTTACTTTACTTTTTTCTACTTAAATATTTTCTAATTTGATTGTCTAATCTACACCAAAACTTTTCAAAAACTAACATACTAGTCTTTTTGGGTGCGATATTTGGACTCATGTCCTTATTACTATCATGATATGGTACATTTTGTCCTTAAGCGTTAACTAAATCACATTAATTATGCACAACAACACACAAATTAGCCTAACTTGCCCACAAACCCGAGTTGTAATAGGGCAGGTTGGCTTATTGGTCCCATTTTCCCATTGATGTTAGATCGTGAACTCATGGGTTTAGTACTTTATTGTAATGATTAAAATCTATCTGGTTTGAGAGAAAATATATTATTTTTCATATTTTATTTTTACATATAATTTTACTAAAAGGCTATGTTGCTTTTACATTTCCTTCTCTTAATTCCAAATTCCACTTTGGTTCCCAATTTCTATTTCTATGACAACTCTAAATTCAAGCTTTATGTTAATGAACTCTTGATTCAATAGCCACCATCCATAACCTCCATTGGCATCCTCCTAATTTTGTACCCACAATTAATCAAAGCCTAGTTGTCTTCCACACAAATGTGCTAAATGATGCAATCATCTCCCACATTGTCAAGGCCACAATGGCACAAGGGTAGGCACCCTGCATCACAACCATCCTACTCATAGAGCCAGTGACCCATACAAGTCAATTAAATTATGAAAATAACATTATACTATCATAACACATGTGTAATCAATGCATAAAAAAGTTTACTATTGTCTAACATTTGCACATGTTTGAATGCAAAACATAATCATTACATGAAACATTCTTATCAACAAGTACATTTGGTCATACAATACTAACATTTGGTTCCTAAAACCATTTCATCAAATGTTCCAACCAACAAGTACAAACGACAAACAAATTATAATGACCTAAGAAAAAACAAGGAAAATCTCTAAAAGCTTCCCCCTCTTCTTTAGCTTAATGATATTATTCTTCAATTCATTTTCCCTAAGCACCACTGCATCAACCTTCCTCAATAATATTTTGATAATCTTATTCTAATGAACATTCAATTTACCATCATACCACTCAAATAATTTACAAACTTTTATCCATGTTGCTAGCAAAACAAGGAAAAACATACAAAATTGAAATTTCATATTATTGTTAAACATGACTTACAAATCCCCATGATAATCTACCTTGTATGGTCCATAACCATAAAATCTCCTCCTTGGATTTTCTTATGTTCATAACATTACCAATGAGGCTTCCATGTCACAATGACATACCAAGCAATGTTTTTGTGCTCGTCATTCAATGTTGAAAGATGTTGCACTTATTTTAGCCTTTATCCATTGTGAAGATAACAAGTAACACAAAATATGGAAGGGGGGTTTGAATTGTGTGTGTGAGTTTTAAGTGCTTTCAAAACCTTTTCACAACATATATAAGTTTAAACACAGGTTTTAACAAAAAGTCCAAAGAATGTAAGGCAGAAATTAAAGATAAAGATAGAGAGATCAGTACAATTGTTTATCTTAGTTCACTCTACATCTTAGAGTTATGTCCAGTCCCTTCAACCTTGAAGGATTTTCCACTAAGTCAACTTACTTACAACAACTAGTATTCTTATCTTCTAAAAACTCTACAACACTTGTAATTTACAACCTAGATTACAAGTAACCAATATAGAGCTTGAAAAACTTTTGTCGCGCCCCAAAGCAGTCTGGCCCAAGCCTGCAAGGCCCAATCCTTCAGAATGGGCCAGCCCCCATCAAAGAGTCATCCAGAACCCAGTCAAACTTGAGACTGTAACCCCTAGGAATCAACCCAAGAATGGGCCGAGACCACTAAGGAGTCGCCTCGAGACTCAGTCAAATCTGAGACCGAAACCTAAAGAGGAGACCAAGTCCACACCAGTTGTTGCACGAAGTCAAGGCCGAGTCGCCCGAATATCTAGGCGAATCCTAACCCCCATGCAGAACGGACTCGGTTTCCAGCACAACAACCACCATTACGCGGAGCCCAAGGACAACTACCTGGCGGCTGGGAGAACTCTATATAAGTCCCCCAATGCGAAGGAGAAAGGAGAGAAAAATGAGGCGAAAGAATTAGGAGAATAGAAGAATGGAAATCTGATGATTGCCAAGAAAAGAAGTAGATACTCCAAGTCCAGACTGAAGGGAAAGCAGAGATACTGGTCGATAAGCAAGGAAAGTCTACCCGCTCCAGATTCCAGGTTGGTTCTTTTTGCCCTAGACTTTAACATTCTGCATGCCTAGATTAGGGTAGTACTGATCATGCCGTCAGGTAGGGTTCCTGTTACAAACCTCCCTCTCTCGAGGCCGAGTCTGTCTCGGCCAAAGAGAAACCGAGATCAAACCGCAGTCACTCTAATGCCTGTCACAAACCTCCCTCTCTCGAGGTCGAGTATGTCTTGGCCAAAGAGAAACCGAAACTAAACCACAGCTAAACCAGTCCCATCCACCCGACTAAAAACCCAGAACTACGTTGACTTTGACTCCTCTAAAACCGAGGTACGTAGGCATGGGGGGCACACTCCTATCAAGTCAAGCCATAAACCCCAATAAAAGAGAGCCTGATCTAACCTACTCTAACCCAAGCCTGAGACACCTCACCGAACTAGAACATAAGTGACTCCCCTATCCCTTACAACTAGCCTAGGGTAACTATCCCGTGATAGACACATTGGGGGCACTTTGTGTTCTTGATGTGTAACCAACTCTCGAGCTTGCAGCTTTGATCCAAACCAGCTTTTCCCTAGGTTTCCTTACATTCCTGAGAAAAATGTAGGTGGCGACTCCTGGCAGCCAAGAAGGATTCGGCCGTCGAGACGGTCTTGGCTGAACTCGAACCGGACGCCTCGTAGGTCACAATTTAGGTTGTGACAACTTTAAATTTGTATAAACAAAGAAAACACACTTTAATAATAGAGCTTGAAAGTAAAACAAAGCTTTTACAATGTTTTCAAAAACATCGTCCAAAGATGTTTAGAGTAGATTCACGTATAGGTTGTTTGTGCATTTCTTGCATCTTCTTCTCTTTGAGGATGTATCTATAGACCTTGGGAAGATATTCATTGAACATGCATAAATACAAAGATATTTTTGCATTAAATGTCAAAGATAACTTGTTTTATAGGGCTGACTATAGTACTTTTGTCTTGTACTAAGGAGAGAAAAGGTATAACAAAGTGTTGCAAGTTCTTTTTCTTAAACTTGTTAAGGCAACAAACATGTAGAGATATACATTTTGCTTGTTGCCAAACTTGTGGATACCTTGATCAATGCATTTTTTTTATCAGAATTGACTTGTTTTTCAAAACTTATAAAGGTAAGTCTTGGTTCTTGAAGCATAGAGCATAACAAGCAACATACACTATATATGAAATTAACATTATTGAATTTCTAGTTAACATCTATATTCAAATGATAAGAGAGACAAAGTATATAAGATAAAACGTAAGTTACATGACACTTATATGTCTAATATGAACGTTAGAACTTATTGAACGTCCTTACATTATTAGACGAAGTCCTTTATAAACAACATGATCTATGGATGACATTGGTCTTATGGACAACATTGCATAAGATTGATCTTTTGGGTGCGAATTCATTTTGTTTGTGTTGTGATGACATAAGGTACTTTTGAAATGTTTGTATGCTTAATCAAAAGATTAATCACCACTCTTGAGTCACAATGTTTATTATCATCAAAACATGTGAGAATTTTGACACATTCATATCTTACTCCAACAATCTCTTCTTTTTTATGATAACAAAAATTATGCTAAGAGAAAGCATAAACAAAAAAAAAAAATACATGAAGTGTGTGTGTATCAAAGCATATATGTTATGTATATGTATTAGAGTGTGTATGAATATATTAGAATAGGCAACATAATATTTGTATAAGAACATTTTTGGGAAAACAAATGTAATAGAGCATATAAACATATGTAATAAGAGCATATGTGTAACAACAAATAAAATGCAATGTTGCTTTAACTCATGCACCCCTAATTCTATGGACGATGAAATAAAAAAAACATAAAGATGAAACAGATATATACTAGAAATCAAATACTTGTCTTATAGACGCTTTTCGTTTCAATATAACATCTCCCCATTTTGTCATCAAACAAAATGTGAGGAGTAATTAACATTATAGTCTAAAAAGAGAAGAAGAAAGAAAAGATAGGAAAACATAAGATAAAAATATAAGGGTGAAATATATTTTTCGTCTTTCTAAAATTTGTCAAATTCAGTTGTTCCTCAAAATTTTTTGTCCATTTTTGCCTATCCAAAATATGAATATTGTTAACTTGAGTCCCTAACCTAGACTCTGCTAGAAACGGTGCTATGGTGGTCAATGTCTTTCCACGTTTGCAAATTAAATGTGGACACATAAGTGTTCTATTTTTCCTTAAATTGGGAACCCTAATTTCCTTTGTTTAGTGTTATTGCTTTTTGGTTTATTGTTGCTGCTATTGCTTTTGTTTTTTTGTTGCTGGTGTTACTCCTATTATTGTTGTTGTGACTGTTGTTGTTGTTGGTATTGCTTTTTTACCCTTTCTCACCTTATCTAGTTGCCTGCACTCCTTAGCACTCGCTTATTGCATGGCATCCTTCGCTGGCGCTCGAGCACACCTTCCTCATCGCATTATAACTATAATAGCTCACATCAATGTGTTTATAAATGTTGTAGCGAGTGTGACACTTATAGAGCTCAAGGGTCTTCTCGAAGAGCTCGTGGATGCTAAGGAGCTTCTTGGTGGAGCCAAAGTAGTGATAGTTGAGGTTGGGGACTTCGATGATGTTGCATTGAGGTCGATCATCTTGGTAAAGTACTTGCCAAGGTTAGGGTTGTTGAGCTCGAGGATTGATAAGCGGTTTTTTTGTCGTCTTACACGCCTCAAATAAAATACTAAAGCTAACTATAGTATAGCTAACCTAGGTCGATTCTCTCAAGGACACAGTGTGTTCAGATTGTGCTAAGTGTGAAATTAGAGTGTTGTAGAATGCTGAGTGTTGTGGAATGCCGACTTGGCCTCGGCAACGCTAAGGCCGACTTACTTTCGGCTAACAGGGAACCGATATGGTCTCGACGCGACGGAGTCGGACTGACTCAGTCTCGGACTGTGAAAGCAATAAATAAGGGGGTTTGTGTTTAAGAGCAGAAAATAAACCAAGTGCTGAAAATAAACTAAATTATGCTAGACTACTCTATACTAGCTATTGTATCAATTCGGGACTCAAAATGCAACAGTTTGTTATTCTTACTTAGGATTGTATTCGAATCAACCTTAGGTTCTTCTGACGACCGCCGAGCGTTTGTCCACTGCCATACCGAGGATTTACACGACCGCTACCTCATCAGTTGGCAGGGTGAGTATGTACTTAGTTGATTTTAGGTTCTCTACCTAACCAGATTATTATACTAGCTCCGACCAGCTCTAGTCTAATGTGATCTACCCCTAACAATGTGTCACGCAAAGCTAAGAGCAGATTAAAGTGCAGGAATTATAATCAGAGACAGAATTGCAAACCAATTGTGTTTATTGAATAACCAAACCGAATACAAGGGTGAGAATTTAGAGTTTCTAAAGAATCCGCCTTCCACGACGGCCTTGCCAATGGAAGAACGGCAAGTTGATGCACCAATGGTGGCCAGACGTTGAGGTTTCCGTCCAACGAGTCGTCGGCTATACCGAGCGATCACCTCTGAAGGCTTCCAGCTTCCCAACTCCTGATCCTGTACCTCCTCGACCGAGAGAGACACCGTATTGAAGCTTCGTGTACCACTGTACTAGCGGGGAATGTCTGCGGTTGCTGACGGCGCTAGCTCTGGATTCTGCTAAAATTCCGCCTGAAGACGTGGCCTGATGTGCTTATTTATACAAAAGCTGGATAAATCTAAATCTAATCTTAATAACAGAAATTCAAATCCTAAAGATTCTAATTCGAATTACAGATTGCAATCTTAGCAAATCATATCTTATCAAATCATATCTGATCTTATCAAATCATATCTGCATCTTATCAAATCATATCTGATCTTATCAAATCATATCTGATCTTATCAAATCATATCTGATCTTATCAAATCATATCTGCATATTGCTAGAGTGATTTTAGGCAAGATTTTCATCACTAATGTTGGCTTGACCGAGAATGCTGGACTGGCCGAGATGTTCTCGACATCCGAGATGACTTGGGCTGAGATGTTCTCGGCATGGCCGAGATGACTTGGGCCTGCAAAATAAGTCTTAATCTTTTTGTTAGTTAAAAATCTTATTTTAGCACATATTTGTATTTCTCCTATTTTCAAGCCCATAATTCAAATCTCGGTTAACACAAGACTCTTAATCATTAAATATTCTCAACAACACCCATCTTAAGTCCACATAAAGTGTATAAAATATGACTCATAAGACCCCCACACTTACACTTTTGCACTCCTGGGCAAAATCAGATTCGAGAATTTAAGGAAATTGAAAGAGGCAATATGTTTTTCAAATGAACTCCTCAAACAGAACAGCTTAAGCATGCATTCATCCTAGAATCCAAGCATTCAAACGATCTATGAAAGTTACTTTCTCCATATCCAAAAGCAAATAAGCAACCTGCAAACATTTAAGAGTAACCGAGAAGTGACTAAGCTCTCTCAAGACATATTCTCTCAGTCTCTCAAGTGTTTTAGGTTTGTATATACACTCAAACATCCTATGTCAACTAGCACTATCAAGCTTTGACTATCTTCTCCTCCACACCTTCAAACACACATGCATAATGATCAATAGGACTTTTCGGGCTTGTAACGTGGCCAGGGTAAGGTAGGATTACAGAATGATTAAGTGAGCTTTAATAGCCAGAGGGACAAGAGGGCAGTGGGGAATGAATCTGTAAGCACAGATTATCTTCTTCGGGCATTACCAGTTTCTTGGAAGCATCTTTGTTCACTGTCCTTCTTTTCTATTTATATTTTTCTTACTTTTTCTCACTTTTCCGGTCTTGCAGCTTTTGTTGTTGCAATCTTACTTGCACTATTTTCTTTTTGTTTCTACTACTTATTCTTCTTTTGTATCCTTTTTCTTTTCTTTTCCTTAACTTTTTCCTATTCTTCCAGCTATACCGCTCTCGTAATGCCTCTAGGTATCACCCCACACTTATTCAAGATCTATTCCCAAAACAATTCCAAAGCTCCTCCGTTCCCTAAGGTTCGGGTTGATTATGGTTTTTCTGGCTTTAGGCTTGTAATGAGCTGTTATATCAAGAAAGCAGTATAGGCTCAAAGGGGTAACCAAAGGAATTATTCACAAGGTAGGCTTTATTTGGCTAAGTAGCTGTAAAGAAAGATGGCCTAGATCATATCATTCCTGCATATGAAATGAGTTATATCTAGAGAATCAAGGCAAAACCTAAAGTAACCAGCAACATGGATGCAATAATCACACAAGAAATGAAAGAATGACGAGATACAAAGCCATTCATGCAAGGCTCAAAAGTTCTCACACGGTTAATTGCTTTGCCACTAATGGTTCACCTTTTCAGTTTTTTACTTACTCACTGCCTAAGGATGCAAAAATTTCACTCCCTGTCGGGTTTAAAAACCTCTCATCCAGGGTTATGCATTGCTTCAAACTGTTTAATCTTACTCAAAGAAATCCATTCAAAAATTTTCAAAATAGTTTTCTCAGTAATTGGCAATCCGAAATCCGAAATCAGCTAGGAAAACAAAATAAAGCGAAAATGAAAACCAAAATTGAACAAAAAATAGTAGAATCATAATAAAAAGAAAAGAAACAAAATGAAATAGAACAGTAACGAAATAATAAAACTAAAAACAAAACAAAACCAAACAAACCGTCACCCTCCTAAGGAATACCCCCCCACACTTAAATGATGCATTGTCCTCAATGCAAAGCATATGTGCGCAAGAGAAGGGGTGAAATAGAAAGACTTCTTTTTTTCAGGGTGGAAAGAATGTGCAAAATCTGATATCCAATATTTTTGCTCCGCTCCTGTTGTCTACAGCTTGGGGGAGCTTTCTCCTCATCCATTTTGATAGTTTCAACATGATATCCTCTAGTAGCTTCTTTGTACTTTTGCCTATAACTCCTGCACTGGGATTAGTGTGATTGCTACTTTTCACACACAAAGAAGGTTTAGTTAATCCAGTATAGGTACACTCATAATTAATAGAATTTTTAAAATCCATATTTCCAAAAAATTCAGAGTGTTTAGTCAATTCAAAATGCAAATTTACTAAGGCATGGAATGGCTGCACTATGGATGACACTGGTATTGATTCTGCTGCTAGTGAATGAAGTAAAGAAGGTTCATTCATGGATTCCTGACTTGGCTGCTTGAGTGGATTCGGCTTTTCGAATGTAGAGTTCGGATGGTCGCGTGTCATCTCGGCTTATCCACATGTAGATGCAGTTATCGGATATAGTCTCGGATCCTTCAAGTTTCGGCATCGGCTACTAAGGACACATTCAGACTTTTCTTGATACCGGTTTAGGCCTTGATTACCGAGAATGGACTCGGTTTCCATGTTTGGGTCGGACACGGATGGTACTTGCTTGTGGATTCTATTGTCCGAGATGGATTCAGGCGTGGCATGTGTCTCTTCACACGAGTTGGTTTCGTCTCGTCTCGGCTTCAGTTGGCCGACTCGGTCAGGATTTGGTACTTGGGTTGTCGAGTCGGTCTCGGCCTTTTAGCTGCTTCTTACTTTGTTTGTCTGAATCAAACTTGGTATCTGTATTATTGCTCGTGTCGCTCTCGGCTCTTGTCGGGTCTCGACAATTGGGAAGCGACTCCTGCTCGACCTGTTTGGTTGTGGCTCCCAAAATTGGGCTCGGTGGCCTCTTGATTGTTCGACTCAGAATCAGCTCCTTCTAAGTTGTTGGACTCAGCTATGGCTTCCTCCTGGATGTTAGAGTTGATCATCACTTCGTCCCCATTTTCTAGAGTCGGCAAGATTCAAAATGGAGTCGGCAATTTCAATCATATTAACTTTGTTCGACTCATCAACCATAGAATCAACATCCTCAGTCCCTTTAGCAAAATTAGTGTCAGCATATCTGGGATTAGCAATCTTGGCATCAGCACGCATCGGATTAGTAATGTCAACATCAGCAGACATGCGGGATCAGCTATCTCGACCCTAGTAACTTGGTCTAAAATCTCATCAATATCATATCAGTAAGATCAGTCTTAGAATTTGCAATCTTAACCATATTAGCTAGATCAGAAACAGTTGGCACATAGTCGTCAATCTCAGCCGTCTTAGTAGAGTCAGCAGCAGCAAGCATAGAGTGGGCAACAATATTGGAGTTCAAAAGCCCAGCACAATGGTTGAATTCTCTGAATCGATTTCCAGAAAACCCATATTGCACTTTTTTTAGTGATTGTTGCTGCGGCATCTCCAAGTCACTCTTCATGGTTATGTCACTTATATTCTCCTGTGGACTAAGAATGGCTTGGGAAGGAACTTGTCCAAAATCTTCGAACTGTAGCTGATTTATTGTGGTGGCCAGTTGACCAATCTGTGCTGTCAACTCTTGCATTGTGGCAATTATATTTTGTTGAAATTGCATGTTGTTTTGTATGGTATTTTGTTGAAATTCCATGTTGTTTTGTTGAAATTGTTGCACCAGATCTTCCAAAGAAGGTGAACTGTTAAGTTGCTGCATTGGTTGTTGTGTGGCAAACACATTCTTTTGGAATTGACTGTTATTCATGGCCAATTGCTTCATTAAATCCTCTAATGAACTTTCTTGTACCGATTGTGGTCTGAATGGAGGTGGTGGTTCTTGCAAAATGGGGCAATCGTTGAATGAATGTCCTACAAAACCACACATGCCACATCTATCTATGTATCCTTCAAATCTCTGATTGTCAGCAGCAGCAATCTCATTCCTTCCTCTGGATGCCGTGGATCCCCTATTGTCAAAATGATGACTGTTACCTGCAAAATCATACAACTCAGGCAACACAGATGTTAGCTTAGATGAATAATTCTCGTATGACCAGGCTTCATCCCATTCGGGATATTGAGGACACCATGTTTGATACATCATGGCATCAATGTGCAACTGAGTCCTTTCTTCACTGTAGCTTCTAAAGGATGGCTAGTCCAAGATGCTGAACAAAGTTTGATTTTGGAAAAAACATCATCATTATGGGAATGTACATGCAGTAGAAAAATTACGCCAATCCATTGAGATATGGTATGCTACAAGTGAATATTTACGACAAGAAATAAATCCTAATTTTAGGATGACCGACTCCTTTAATCCAGTCCATATAATGTCCTTTTCGGGAGACAGAGGAAATGCATCTCAAGTACACCAATTAGTAGGTATGAGAGGATTAATGTCAGATCCACAAGAACAAATGATTGATTTACCTATTCAAAGCAATTTACGCGAAGGACTATCTTTAACATAATATATAATTTCTTGCTATGGAGCCAGTAAACAGAAAGATAACTGAATTAAAATAGAAAAACATCAGAGAAGAATAGAATCAAAAACAGAAAAATAGAAAAATAAAAGATAGAGAGACAGAAAAAATAAAAAGAAAATAAAAATATGCGGCAAAAGAAATAAAGGCACAGAAAGAAAGGCAATAAAATATTGAAAAATAACTGAACAATCATAAACTGGTCAGAATGTTAAAAAAAATTAATGCATAAAAAGAAAAAAATTCATACAAAGAAATTGCAAAATCAAATATGCAGAAAAATCGAAATCAGTTATGCAAAAGAAGTTAGAGTTAGTTATGCAAAAGAGGTTAGAGTTAGTTATGCAAAAGAAGTTAGAGTTCGTTATGCAAAAGAAGTTAGAGTTAGTTATGCAATTAGAAAACAAAAAAAAAACAAGTAGCTATCAGAAAACAGAATCAATTATGTAGATGTAGTTAAATGCAATGATGCAGGGATGGTTGTTTTTTTTTTTATTTATTTTTAGTAATGTAAAGACTCACGCAAACAAAAATTCAACACACATACGCAATAAAAATTTAACAAATATTCAGCATGCTATATTATTTTTAGACTTGACCGAAAAGAAAACAAATACAGACTCAATAAACTCGACAGACTCTATGACTCTATGACAAACACAGCATTCCCAGACTCGGGATTAAACTTAACTCAGTTTTTGACACACAAAGACACAAAAGAACTTGTGTCCCAAACAATGGCGCCAATTTGATAAGCAGTTTTTTTGTCGTCTTACACGCCTCAAATAAAATACTAAAGCTAACTATAGTATAGCTAACCTAGGTCGATTCTCTCAAGGACACAGTGTGTTCAGATTGTGCTAAGTGTGAAATTAGAGTGTTGTAGAATGCTGAGTGTTGTGGAATGCCGACTTGGCCTCGGCAACGCTAAGGCCGACTTACTTTCGGCTAACAGGGAACCGATATGGTCTCGGCCGACGAGTTGACTGGCTCAGTCTCGGACTGTGAAAGCAATAAATAAGGGGGTTTGTGTTTAAGAGCAAAAAATAAACCAAGTGCTGAAAATAAAACTAAATTATGCTAGACTACTCTATACTAGCTATTGTATCAATTCGGGACTCAAAATGCAATAGTTTGTTATTCTTACTTAGGATTGTATTCGAATCAACCTTAGGTTCTACGACGACCTCCGAGCGTTTGTCCTTGCCATACCGAGGATTTACACGACCGCTACCTCATCAGTTGGCAGGGGAGTATGTACTTAGTTGATTTTTTAGGTTCTCTACCTAACCAGATTATTATACTAGCTCAGGCCAGCTCTAGTCTAATGTGATCTACCCTAACAATGTGTCACGCAAAGCTAAGAGCGATTAAAGTGCAGGAATTATAATCAGAGACAGAATTGCAAACCAATTGTGTTTATTGAATAACCAAACCGAATACAAGGGTGAGAATTTAGAGTTTCTAAAGAATCCGCCTTCCACGACGACCGCCAATGGAAGAACAGCGGTGATGCACCAATGGTGGCGGGACGTTGAGGTTTTCGTCCAACAGAAAGTGCGTCGGCTATACCGGCGATCACCTCAAGGCTTCCAACTTCCCAACTCCTGATCCTGTACCTCCCGACCAGAGAGACACCGTATTGAAGCTTCGTGTACCACTGCATACTAGCGGGGAAATGCTCGGTTCTTGTGGCGC
Source organism: Mucuna pruriens (assembly GCA_025330945.1). Taxonomy (NCBI): domain Eukaryota; kingdom Viridiplantae; phylum Streptophyta; class Magnoliopsida; order Fabales; family Fabaceae; genus Mucuna; species Mucuna pruriens. The sequence goes on from JAENHJ010000111.1 coordinate 668,420, forward strand.
TAGCTCTGGATTATGCTAAAATTCCGCCTGAAGACGTGGCCTGATGTGCTTATTTATACAAAAGCTGGATAAATCTAAATCTAATCTTAATAACAGAAATTCAAATCCTAAAGATTCTAATTCGAATTACAGATTGCAATCTTAGCAAATCATATCTTATCAAATCATATCTGATCTTATCAAATCATATCTGCATCTTATCAAATCATATCTGATCTTATCAAATCATATCTGATCTTATCAAATCATATCTGATCTTATCAAATCATATCTGCATATTGCTAGAGTGATTTTAGGAAAGATTTTCATCACTAATGTTGGCTTGACCGAGAATCTTTGGACTGGCCGAGATGTTCTCGACATCAGAGATGACTTGGGTTTGAGATGTTCTCGGCATGGCCGAGATGACTTGGGCCTGCAAAATAAGTCTTAATCTTTTTGTTAGTTAAAAATCTTATTTTAGCACATATTTGTATTTCTCCTATTTTCAAGCCCATAATTCAAATCTCGGTTAACACAAGACTCTTAATCATTAAATATTCTCAACAACACCCATCTTAAGTCCACATAAAGTGTATAAAATATGACTCATCAAGGATGTGCACTCCTAATGGGACTAATTGCAAATGAGCTTGTTGATCTTGTCATTGAGGTCATAGAGGTGGTGCTCGATCTTGCACATGATCTACTGTCACCACTTGTCGACGTTTGAGAGGTCGTGATACTCCAATACCAAGAAAGGGCGTCGCTCTGTTGACTTCTTCTTCTCCTTAACCTTCATTGTGATTTCTCCTAGGATCTCTCCCCATCCGAGCAGTCAAACTCCTTCCTGACCTGGCTTACCTACCTTTGAAGCTAAAATGCTTTTCTTTTATGGAGAAGTCTTTTGGTGGCTGCTCATGAAGATGAGAGAAAGCTTGTCGTCAATATCAGAAATAACCTCTTTGAGATGTGAGGTGCTGGAGTAATCTTATCTGATAAGGATATGGTTTGGCAACTAGAAAGAAATCCCCTCTTCTGCTTAAGGCACCAAAGTCCTCTTGCCATTAAACTACTTCTATCTTTCAAGTGTAGAGGGAAAAGAGAGTCTTAAGCAGTAAGCATGAGTGAACAGAGACTGTCATAACCATGTCCCTAATTTAAGTAGGTGCGGGAAGATAATTTCTAGATTGTTTAGTTTAAAGTGAAGTAATCAATTTTCAATAAGAGTTTTGCAGGGAAAGCAAAAGAAGAAAGAAATGAGTCATCTTCTTCACACCCAAATGAAACCAGCATACCCAATAAAAATATAACATGTGTTGACATTTAATTTTAAACTTTTACACATCAACACTGTTACTAACAGAGTCAGGGCGAGAGACATAGGTTAACAACTTTCATATTTTGGAGGACTAAAAGTGGATAAAAAATTTAGAAGGATTAAAATCAAATTTGAAAAATTTTAAAGGGATAAAAAATATATTTGACCCAAAATAGAAAATGCAGTGGAGGAGGTGGATGAGGTCTAAGGCCAAATAACTGGGACAACATGCCCATAAGCCTAGTTTCAAGTTAATCAAAGCATTGATTAATGTGGGCTTTTTGGATTCTATGATCTGTTGAGGTGTAAGGTCAAGAAGAGGTTGTGAGGTAGGTGAGGGCTAAAAAAAAAGAGGTTGAGAAATGGTACAAGAATGGTAAGTGAGAAGTTTGATGAAGGGTGAGAATATTGTCGAAATACTATCAAAACCACTAGATTTTCCTTATATTTACAGTGTAGGCATTAACCTAGGTCGAATACCTCAAGCGCACAATCTTGTAATATCTAATCTTGTTGAATTGAAATCGAATTGAATGCACAAATGAAGTTTGTATGTATATAACAGATTATGCAGAATTAAAAAATTATGCAAAACAGATTGAATGTAACAGAATTGTGGAACATCAATCCAAAGATCGAATCATGTAGTTTTTTTATCACAATTCTAATAAGGGTGCAAATTCATATCAACTAAAAAATTCATTCGATAATAATCTAACATTTGTCCATATAAATTGAAATCATAATTGCAGTCATTAATTAGCATGAATTCAAGCACAAGTAATTGATTTACCTATCCTCAATTAGATTGGATTAATCAATCTAAACCTAACATAATCCAAAATTTCAAGCGAAATCATAATCATGAAAAACGGGTCAAAATTTGAATGATCCAAGAAGCCTCCCAAAAACAAAGTGCGAAAAGTCTGTAAATTTTCTAATTGAATTCTAAATAACTAATAAATTCTCTTAATGCTAAGGAAGGTATTATATACCATCGGTATTCGCAACCCAAAGGTCCACCAATAAAAGTTCAAAAACTAGGCTAGAATATACAAAGGAAGGCCTAATAAAGTGGGTGCAGAGGCTGCAAGTTCAAGCTAACATTTGATATTGATGGAGGTCGAATTGAATTGAGCTTAAAAAAGAAAAAAATTGTAGATCTTTGTCTTATCTTTCTAAAGCCACCAAGATTGTCTAATTTGGAGGTATGTAGCTCTAGATATGGGCTACACAAGAAAACAATATTATAATGAGAAGTAAATCCGAAAATAAGCAAAGATTAACAACTAAGCTCAATTAGGTCCAATAAACCAAGACTCAACAAATGTGCCAATATTAACTATTAAATATATTACTGTTTTCTTGTATCTTTTCTAATATGACTTTTATTTTCTCTATATCTTCTTGATATAGTTTCCTTATTTTCATTTTTAGGCTTAGATGTTTACCCTATAAAAGGGAGATTAGAAATTGTATTACATACATTACTCAGTTCAATATAGTGGTCTGTTTAATTTGGTATCAGAGCAGAGTTTTCTTTGCTTGTGTCTTGTGCGTCCGCCACCATCTGTCGCCAGTCGCCACCATCGACCGCCGATGGCCGCCACCATCGACCATCGTTGTCTACTGTCGACCGCCACCTGCAGCCAATCGCTGTCGAAAAAGTTTTGTCTCAGTATCCAATGATTGAGAGTCGTCGTCTGTCATTGTCGTTGCCACTGTCCGCCATTGTCTGCTACTATCTACCTATGTCAGACCACCGTTCTCTGCCGCAAGCCCACTGTTCTATTCGTTGGCTCATCTCCTACCTATTCCAACTCCCCAAAATTTGGTGGGAAGTATTGCAGCTGGTAGATCTACGTTACCATGTTGTTGTTTTTTTATTGCAAGTGTTTAGAATTGTTACCTCTCCTCTTCTGTTCACTGTTTGGCGTTAAAAATGGCCACTGCCAGTTCCTTTTCGCAAGGATCTATTATCTCTTTTTCGGGAACCTTAACTATTACAACAGAGAAACTCAACTAGAAAATTATAGAGTTTGGTCAAAATCAGTTAAGTTATGGTTTTTGGGACAAGGGTTTCATGACCATTTGGAGAAACAAGAGGCTAAAATACTAGAAGAAAACAGAGTTCCATGGCTGAAGCTTGACTATCAATTATGTATCATTTTGTGGCAATCTGTTAGCCCTGAATTATTAGAAATCTTAAGGTCATTCAAGACCTGCTATTCCTTTTGGACGAACGCTAGAGATGTCTTCGCTAATGATGTTCAATGTTTGTTTGATTCAACTTAAAAGATTGTTTCCCTTCAACAGACAAATCATGATATGGTGTCGTACATAGCCAAAGCCAGGGCTGCTACTGAAGAATTGAAATGTTTACTTGTGTGTAACTCTGTTGAGGAAACGACAAAGCGAATTGACAAACTACTGATGATTCTAATCCTATGAAGTATGCATCCTGAGTATGAGCATGTTCGGGATCAAATCCTATCAAGTGAGCATATTCCCTCTATGAATAGCTTGGTTACTAGGCTTCTTCGGGTTCCAACCATAATGAAAGGTGATGGTATCGTTGTTGAAAACTCTACTATGGTAGCCTCTCGTGGTAGAGGAAGAAGCGGTCAGGGTACTAGAGGAATCTTACGAAATGGTAAAGGTGGTCATGGTAGGCTTATCTGCTCACATTGTGGAAAAGAAGGACACCTACAAAATAAATGTTATGATTTGATTGGTTGGCTAGACAAAATTGCAAAGCTAAAGTTAATGGTTCTTAGTCTCAATAAACTGTCTACCTCAAAGTATGAGTCCTGTCAATTAGGAAAACATGTTAGATCCACCTTCTCTAACTAAGTCAACAAAAGATGTAATTTGCCTTTTTTATTGTCCATTCAGATATTTGGGGACCAAGTCGAGTAACATCTTTTGGTTTTAACTACTTCATCACATTCATTGATGAATACTCATGATGTACTTGGGTCTATTTGATGAAAGAAAGATCTGAACTTTTGTCCATCTTAATGTCCTTCTCTAAAGAAGTGGAAAATCAATTTTAAAAAATCATTAAAATATTGAGAAGTGATAATGCAAAAGAATATTTTTCTTCCGAACTAAACTCATATCTGTACTCAAAAGGAATCTTACATCAATCCACGTGCCCTCATACTCCTTAACAGAATGGTGTAGCTAAAAGGAAAAATAGGCATCTGTTTAATACTACTCACACCTTACTTTTAAGTGAAAATGTCCCTACTAATCATTAGGGTGAAGTTGATCTTACTGCTTATTTTTTAATAAATCGAATGTCATCTACACTTAAGAATCAAATCCCTCATTCAATTTTATTTCCTAAAGATAAAATGTATCATGTGTCTCCTAAAGTCTTTGGTTGTGTATGTTTTGTTCATGATGTCTCTCCAGGTCGTGATAAACTTTCTACAAGAGCAATCAAATGTGTGTTTCTTGGATATTCTCGTCTTCAAAAAGGGTACAAATGTTACTCTCCATCTACAAAAAGACACTATATGTCAGCTGATGTTACATTCTTTGAGGAAACTATGTTCTTCACCAAAAATGATTGTGACTCTATCCAAAAAGCACTACCAATTCCATTTCTTAGTCCAACAGAGTAGTCATCCCTTGAAACACATAATCAAGACATACTCCAACCTTCATCTTTTGTTCATCCTCAAGCTGAACTATCTCCACCTTCAATGTCTACATGTCAAAGCAGGACACAAGAGATGGGTACCCCAATATGTGAATATTCACTTGATTCATGTCCTCTATCCTCAACTGACCCCACACCGGATCCTCTTCCATCCTCACCTTCCCATGATTTTAACATTGGTTAGCCCATTGCTCTTTAGAAAGGTATTCGCTCCACTCGTAATCCTCATCCTATTTACCTTAGTTATCATCGTTTATCTCCTTCATATTTTTCTTTTATTTCCTCTGTCTCGTCCATTACTATTCCTAAATCTGTCTGTGAAGCACTTGATCATCCTGGATGGCGACACTCCATGATAGTTGAAATGCAAGCGTTGGAACAAAGTGATACTTGGGAGTTAGTTTCTCTTCCCTCAAGCAAGAAGGTAGTTAGTTGTAGGTGGGTATTTGCTATTAAAGTTGTACCTAATGACACAATTGATCGCCTCAAAGGCCAGTTGGTGGTCAAAGGATATACTCAAGTATATGGTCTTGATTATGGAGATACTTTCTCTCCTGTGGCTAAAATCACTACTATCCGCCTCTTACTTGCAATGGTTGCTATTCGTCACTAACCTCTTCATCAATTAGACATCAAAAATGTTTTTCTACATGGTGACTTGGATGAAGAAATATACATGGAGCAACCTCCTGGTTTTGTTGCTCAGGGGGAGTCTGGTTTAGTATGCAAGCTCCATAGATCCTTGTATGGACTTAAACAGTCCACAAGAGTTTGGTTTGGAAAGTTTAGCTAAGTTGTTCAAAACTTCGGGATGACAAGAAGTGAAGTAGATCACTCTGTATTTTATTGTCATTCCTCTTCCAGTAAATGTGTGTATTTGGTTGTGTATGTAGATGACATTGTCATCATAAGAAATTATTATATCAAAATTTCCCAGTTAAAACAATACTTATTTAACCACTTCCAGACCAAAGATCTTGGCCATCTAAAGTACTTTCTTGGCATAGAGGTCGCTCAATCCAAGGAAGGCATTATTATCTCTTAGAGAAAATATGCTCTTAATATCTTGCAAGAGACTAGTATGAGTAATTGCAGACCCGTTGACAGTCCCATGGATCCAAATATGAAGCTAATGGTAAAACATGGTGAACCTTACTCTGATCTGAAGAGGTATAGAAGACTACTTGGAAAACTCATTTACCTCACTATCACTAGACCTGATATCTCCTTTGCAATGGGAGTTGTAAGTCAGTTTATGCAAGCACCTTGGATTGATCATTGGGTAGCAATCCTCCGTATCCTTAGATATATCAAGAAGACACCTAGACATGGTTTACTATATGAGGATAAGGGAGACAACTATATATCAGGTTATTGTGATGCTGATTGGGAAGGATCTCCCATTGATAGACGATCTACTACAGGTTTTTGCATATCTATTAGGGGAAATGTGGTCTCTTGGAAAAGTAAAAAGCAAAGTACTGTTTCTCATTCTAGTGTTGAAGCAGAATATCGGGCTATGGTTTCAGCCACTTGTGAATTGATATGGGTAAAACAACTTATTCAAGAATTGAAATTTGCTGATGTCCAACCAATGAAACTATATTGTGATAATCAAGCGACTCTTCACATTTCTTCTAATCCTATATTTCATGAGAGAACCAAACACATTGAGATTGACTATCACTTTGTACGGGAGAAGTTGCCGACCAAAGAAACAAGTACAAAATTTGTCAACTCGAGTAATCAACTTACTGACATTTTCACTAAATCTTTAAGGGGACCACACCACAGATACAAGTTATATGTTCCAAGCTTGGAGCATATAATTTATATGCTCCAGCTTGAGGGGGAGTGTTAAATATATTATTGTTTTCTTGTATCTTTTCTGATATGACTTTTATTTTCTCTGTATCTTCTTGATATAGTTTCCTTATTTCCTTTTTTAGGTTTAGATGTTTACCTTATAATAGGGAGATTAGAAATTGTATTACATACACTACTCAGTTCAATATAGTGGTTTGTTTAATTTTAACCATAGAAAGATGTCAAATATGTCCAACATATGCCAACTTTGTAAAATCTGAAGTGTTGCTCCCAAGCGTAACTCATCTCCAACTTCAAGTGATCCACCCCAAGAAAGTTGGCAACAACAACATATATAATGTTAGATTCACTTCCCAAAAACTAATTATCTTTAGGAGAAGATCTGTTGAGTGGAGTAGTGAGGCAATCACTGAAATGGTAAATTGGGATCTTTTCAAGCATGGTTGCACTTACTTTAGACATAGTCAGGGTGTCTAACTTCTCTTAAACTGTCGTGTAGCTAATGGATGCTTGATGACTATTGATCCATAACTCTTGCTTCCACAACTTCTAGCTCCATCTTCTTGAAATGTCCCCAAAATCATCTTCTCTTTTTAGGCTTCACGATCAAAGATTGGGCACCTTGGGTACTTGGAGCAGTGTTGCAGGGTTGTGTGGTCTTAAATGTTCTTGTTTTCTCCTATTTATGTTTTAAATCAAGCATGGGTAGCCAAGGATAGATCCTATTTGGCTAGATCAGAACTTTAGTTGTAAGTCTGACAAACTAAAAGAAAAGGATGGAATAATGATCCTTCAACTCTAAGCTGACATAAATTAGCCTGCTCATTAAGTGGTCTTCTATAACAGGATAGAAGCTTGTTTTTGTAGCATCTAAGGGCTTAAACTTCAAGTCCCTAGGGAAGATCATCAATTGAACTAAATGAGGCTTCTTGCTCTAAGACATGGATTCCCCCAACATCCTTGATTGGAATCACATGTTACCGAATACCTGGGTGATGGTTGGTTACGAAGCTTGGTTTGATCAAGTTATGGTAGACTTTCCTTAGTGTCTACTTAAGAGTCTGAGAGAGTTAGTTGGGTGGTATAGGAGCATTTTTGGGTGGAGGAGTATAAGATGTGAGGTGAGGATAAGATAGAAGGGGATTCAAACTTATATGTAGGTAGGGGGTGGTCTGGTTTGAGGTTATTGTTTTAAGGTCAAGGTGTTGTAAGAAAAGAATAGGGCATTCTTTCCTTAGTTGGGCTTCAAACATAGGGGAAAATGTGGGTATAGGTTTTCCTGTATATCTAGTTTGAACACATGTGATGTTGATAAGGTAAGGGTTCTTTCTATATTTTAAAGGTATATAGGATTTAGAGGTGTCAAATCATGGTAGTTTGGGAGGTGTGAAACCTTGTTTCCCAGGTAGAAGGATAGAGGTGTCCATAATAGGGTTTTGGTTAGGGTTAGCCTATGTGGAAGTGGAGGATTCAACTTGAGGTTAAGGTTGAGGGAGATAGATAAAGGGCTTTGTTTAGAGTTCAAAGATAGATGGTTGAGGAGAGGATGGTTCTGTATAAATGTTAATAGGTAAGTCCATGATGCAATTTGGTAAACGCGTAAGGGCAAATCGATCTTATCACGGTAGTAATAAGGATGTGAGTCCATAGGTCATACCCAAGGAACTAGTATGTCAGTTTCCAAGAAGTTTATATGTAGTTTAGACAATCAACTTTGGAAAATATTTGCGTAATGAGAAGAATAGAAGAAACAATTAAAGTAGAAAAGTGAAGAGAGTGAATGGGAAGAATTGGTTTTAGTCTTTTTAAATTCAGGGTTTTGGTTTCGTTATGCTTTTCTATTTCAACCCAAGTCTTATGCAATTCTCTTGTCATACCTTCGTGCGTTACTGATTTTTCATAGTACTACTATGGGACCTTGGTAGGAACACTTTTACTAGGTTACCTCCTGATAGCATTTGGTTAATGTCTCGAGCTTGATGGAACCTTGATTGGGCTATTCCATAAATGTGATACTTGTGGTTGAGAGGGCCTCTACGAGTCCTTCTTCATAATGCTTCACTCGTTGGCCATTCACTCTAAAATTTGTCCTATTTTTGCTCATGACCTCCACTATCCCATGCGGGAACACTTTGGTAGAGACCATACCACCTAGATCATAGCTTACCTGGGAATAGTCACAATTGGGAGTTGTACAAGAGTACCTTTTCCCCTTCATGAAATTCTTGTTGTTGAAGATGTTTGTCATGCCATTTCTTTGTCTTATCTTTATACAGCTTGGAGCTCTTGTAGACTCCAAGAAGAAGCTCGTCCAGCTCATACAACTGCATCAGCTTGTTATTTCCTACAAGCTCATAATCAAAATTTAGAAATTTAAGAGCCCATAGGGCCCTGTGCTCCAATTCAACAAGCAAATGGCAGTTTTTCCTAAACATTAGCTTATACAGGGACATTCCTATGGGAATTTTAAAGGCTATTCTATAAGCCCATAGTGCATCATCTAATTTTAAGGACTAGTCTTTTCTTTATGCATTCATCGTCTTTTCTAGAATCATTTTTAACTTCCTGTTAGATATTTCTACTTGCCTATTAGTCTGAGGGTGGTAGAGTTTCTTGAGTTTCCTATTACAAAAATGTGTTCCACCATCACTAATGACTACTCAAGGTGTACCAAAGCGGGTGAAAATGTTTTTCTTTAAGAACTTGACAACACTCTGAGCATCATTAGTGGTTAGGGATATCGCTTCCACCCATTTTGATATGTAGTCTATAGCCACCAATATACTCATTAACGAACGATTTGAGGAACAGACCCAGGAAGTTGATTCCCCACACGTCAAATAATTCACACATAAGTAGATTGTTTTGAGGCATCTCTTGACACTTAGAGATATTTCCACTCCTTTGACAATTGTCACAAGATCTTACAAAATGGTTTGCATATTTGAAAATAGTAGGCCAATAGAAGCCACTTTGTAAGACCTTGTAGGCAGTTCGTGTGGGTCCAAAGTGACCTCTAGCTTCCATAGAGTGACAATGTGTAAGTATGGAGTGTGCTTCCTCAATTGGGACACATCTTCTCACCATGTTGTCCCCACAAACCTTAAAAAGGTATGGGTCATCCCATAAGTAATGTTTTATGTCTAAATTGAGCTTTTTTTCATATGGGGTGAAGTTAGGTGGAAAGACCCAAGCCAGTGATGTAGTTGATTGTGTTTGCAAACTATGGTGCTGGGGAGGTGATGGATAGAAGACGCTCGTCATGGAAGGTCTCATTGATCTATCCATCATCTGTAGGTTGCATGACGCTCTGGTCTATGTAAGACAAGTGGTCTGCCACCCGATTTTCTATCCCTTTTTTGTCCCTTGTTTCTAGGCCAAATTCTTGAAGCAACATGATTCATCTAATCAAGGGTGGCTTAGTGTATTGTTTTTAAGCAAAAACTTTATAGTAGAGTGGTCAATATAAACAATAGCTTTGGATAAAACTAAATAGTGCATGAACTTATCAAATGCAAATACAATTGTTAATAGTTCATTTTCTATAGTGGTTTAGTTTTGTTAGGCTTTGTTCAAGGTACGACTAGCATAATAAATGATATGGAACACCTTGTCCTTCCTTTGACCCAGCACGACCTCTACAATAGTGTCACTATTGTAGTTTTGTTATGGATAAAACTAAGTAGTGCATGAACTTATCAAATGCAAATACAATTGTCAATAGTTCATTCTCTATGGTGGTGTAGTTTTGTTGGGCTTTGTTCAAGGTACGAATAGCATAGTAAATGATGTGGAACACCTTGTCCTTCCCTTGGCCCAGCATGACCTCTACAACAGTGTCACTAGTATCACACATTAATTCAAATGGTGAGGTCCAATCGGGGGCTACTACCATAGGTGCATTAGTAAAATTTTCTTTTAAAAGTTGAAATGCGTTGAGGCGGGCATTAGAGAATTCAAACTCAACGTCCTTGGCTAGAAGATCTGTCATGAGTTTGGCAATTTTGGAGAAGTCTTTGACAAATCTTCTATAAAAGCCTGCATGACCTAGAAAACTTTTTACCATTTTAGTTTACACAGGTGAAGGTAGCTTTGCAATAACCTCCACCTTGGTAGGGTCCACCTTGATCCCTTTCATGGATACTTTGTGTCTTAACATGATGCATTCCTGCACCATGAATTGACATTTTTCCCAATTTAGCACTAGGTTGGTGTCCTTGCATCGTTTCAACACTAGATTCAAATTACATAAGCATTTATCAAAAGATGGTCGAAAAACAAAGAAATCATTCATAAAAAATTTTATAGACTCCTCTATTATATTTGAAAATATGGCCATCATATACCTTTGAAAGGTGGCAAGAGCATTGCATAGACCAAATGACATCCTTTTATATGCAAATGTCTCATATGGACAGATGAAGGTGGTTTTTTCTTGATCTTGGGATGCCACGGGGATTTGCATATAACCGGAGTACCTATCCAAGCAGTAGTAATATTCATGTCTTGCAAGTTTTTCAAGCATTTAATTAATGAACGATAGATGGAAGTGATCTTTCTGAGTGGCTTCATTTAGTTTACTATAATCTATACACATCCACCACCTAGTTGTTTTTCTCATTGCTATGAGCACTTTCTAGTCGTTCTCCATTACTATGGTTCCCTATTTCTTGGGTACACACTAGACAGGGCTAACCCACTTGATATCGAAGATGGGGTAGATGATTCTTGCATCTAATAGCTTAAGTACCTCACCTTTCACTACTTTCTTCATGTTTGGATTGAGGCGACGTTGAGGTAGTGCTCAAGGTTAATAATTGTCTTCTATGTAGATCCTATGGGTGCATATGGTGGGCCTGATGCCCTTTATGTCATGAATGGTCCACCCAAAGGCTTCTTTATTGTCTCTTAGCACTCTTAACAATCTATCTTGCATTGGTCCTATCAATGCTATAGAAATAATCAGGTAAAGAAGTAGGGGGTTTAAGAAATGCATACTTTAAATTAGTGGAAAGGAGCTTTAGCTCCAACTAAGGTGGCTCCTCTAGAGAAGGTTTTGGCTTGGACTTTTGGCCTTGCCCCAAATCCTTGAACTTCTAATTTCTCTAGGGCCTTGGTTCTTGCTGAGGTTGAAGATATTTGAGAAGTTCTTTTTCTTCTTCACTCATGTCCTGGTCAGAGTTCTCATGGTCAGTACTTTTCAAGGGGGTCTTTCCCTCTTTCTTTTGGAAGTGTGCATGTTACAAGTACTTCCATTAGGTCTATCTCATGTATAAAGCTACAAGAAGCTAAGGTAGTAGGGCTATTTAGAGAGTCAAAGACTCTAAATTCTATCTCCTGATCACCTAGCCTTAATGTTAGCTTTCTATGTTTGACATCAATGAGGATTCCTCTTGTGTTTAGGTAGGGTCGTCCCAAGGTGATTGGAATGTCCTCATCTTCGTCCATGTCTAGGACCACGAAATCTACAAGGAAGATGAATTTGTCCACTTTTACATGGACGTCCTCTATTTCTCCTCTTGGATGAACTATGGTCCTACATGCAAGCTGTAACACCCCAATTTTTATTCTATTTACTATTAGTTGTAAATACTGTATTATATTAATTATTATTAATAAGTGGTTTAATTATTTTATGATTAAATAAATAATATTTTGAGAGAAATATAGGTTGAGTTTTAATTAATTAAATTAAGAAAAATAAGCTATTTAAATATAGTAAAAGCTTATGCCTCACCTCCTTTTTCTATATAAGGAGTGGGATAGCTCAAGTCCTATATCGGGCAATATGAGCTCATGCATCTCTCGTTCTCCTATATAAGGAGTTAGATACCAAGTAAATGAAGATAAGAGAGTCTCTAAATAAGTTGAGATTAATGCAAGACATCAAACCCAAATAGTTTAAATATTTATCATCTCTTAGAGCTTCCTCAAGAGAGATGAGACCATTTGTTTGGGTTTCACGCAGACTGTCAATTGGAGTTAACTTATCAATAGACATAACGTTTTTTTGGTATGAATAGTTTATTAGTCTAGTCCATTTTTGGTCTATATAAATTAGCAACTAGAGAAACTAGAAAGACCATTTTGGTATGAATAATTTATCAGTCTAGCCCATTTTGGAGAACCTCTAAAGGAAATCTTAAAGAACAAGAATAACTATTGTGAGGAATGCGTTTTCTAGGTCTACACTTCTCCAGGTAATGGGGAGTGAGAAATCTCGCTCAAGGGTATGAGTATGATTGTGGGTAGAGAGGTTAGCCCTAGACTGTGCTTAGTGTTTTTGTTTGACTGCCTCTGTCAACCAAAATAATGTTTAGTCATTGCTATATTTATTCTTGTATTTGAAATATTTGTGTTTGACTACCTTTGTGATGCGCATAATGTTTGGTTATTTGTTGTCATGTCTTGTCCCTACATTTTTTTCATCTCTCTTAGTTGATAGACTACAAGACTCTTAACCTTGTGGTCATGGGTTGAAGGTTTCCTTAAACCTTAAAGTTGTGCACCTTGGGTTATTTGAAGGGGAGATTGAACTCCCTAGATCAAGACCCCCCTTTGTTTTATTAAGATTATTGATAATCATATAGTTGATTTTGTCAATTTTTTGTTATTAGTGTTCTCTGAAAGGGGTTGAGCTCTCTAGATTACAAGATTATAATTTCTTATTTATAATTGTTTGTTTGTGGAATCCCTTGTGTGAAATCGGTTGTATGTATGCAAAATGTAGAAAAAAAGGTTCCTTTTGGATTTGAAATTTTGGGCGAAAATCTAGGAGAATTCGATAATAGGTTGTTGAGCATGGTCGTGTTAATGAAGAATAGCCCTTGTAGGTTGTGCACGCCTATGCAAAACTTGTGCACGCCCATGTAAACTAGGCAAGCTCGTGTAGGTTCTATACATGCCCATCCAGATTCACACTGACTATGAAAGCTCATGCTAATGGGAGCATGCTTGTGCTAATGGGAACACACCCGTTTGTCCTATTTGTGTTGTAGGATTTTGGGTTACTATTGAATTTGTTGCTTATCTATTAACCTATGTGCTTGTGCAAAATATACTATTGTTATGACTGTTGAAATTGCATGAGAATGACGATATGTGATATAAAAGTACATAATAAATAACAACAATAAATGAGAAATGTGACCTAGTATGTGAGAGATGAGAATGATCCCAAAGGACATTTATTTAGCGAGTGACCTAGCTTGGGAGAGGCTAGAATGGTACTCATGAAAATATGATGGTCGTGGATGAGGTGTCTAGGCCCAAAGGGGTGAGAACGGTCATTATCAACCTAATTTGCAAATCTGTGATGGGTCGTGCGTGCATGAGGTATCTAGCCTAGAGGGGGCGAGAATGGTTCTTATAAGTACAATTTGCAATAAGAAAAAACGATAAGTTAATTGAACCACATCATGCATAATTTAATGAAACAGAGTGTAAGGAATGTAGATGTGAACCTGAGTGGTAAGGTTGATAAACCTCTTGAGGGCTACATGGTACGAAAAAGTTTGAGTGGTCGTGACTGATCCCACATGCCAGACCGGACGACATAAGCTGAGTAGTACTTGGCATGCTACTAAAGGAATATCACGCTAGAGTGGCATGACTATCCATAGAGGCAGAGATTAGAAAGGTTGCACCTAGCCTACTTCCTAGATTAGAGTTGGTTCCATATGGCATATGGAGTAGTAGGAGGAGTGCATTGTCAAAATTTATGTGCATACTTGTTTGTTATTGACTGTTAATTGTAGTTTCTTATTGTCTATTAATTGTGTGTTTGTGTTCTACTTATTTTCTATATCTTGTAGTTAATGGTGTGAGTGTATGCTACTTATGGAGTGCTTATACCATGAGCTTTGAGTGAGGTACATTTCTCACTCCCTTCTGTTGTGTGTTGTCTATGTTTAGGCCGAATGCCAAATTTTATGTGACATTGGGCAAGAGCGTGAGGATTAAGCTGAGGTTCCTCATTTACTACTTTTTCTTTATTTTTAAATTTACGTTTTGATAGGACATGTGACATCGGGACCTTTTTTGTAATAAGTTTGGTTTACATTTTATGACATTAGAAATTGGCCTTTAGAGTGCTAGTAGGAATGCGTCTTTGTTTTCATTACCATATATGACTAAATTGTTTGTGAATCTCTTACCAGTCGATGTACGTTTTCAAATTTAAATAATTCTAAGTTTATTTTATTAGTATTGTTAGCATTAGGGGTAGAAGGTGTCACATTTAGTGGTACCAAAGCAGGTCGATTCATTTAGCCTTTGTATGCTTGTCTTGCCTGGTGTGTACTTTTCTAAGAGTGTTCTACTAGTATATTGATTTGATTGCTAATATCAACCTTGTTGGTTTGCATTACTTAAGGATATGGAAATCTCAGTTTCATCCTCATTTACTAGAATGTACTTTCCATTCTCTACGACATCCCACATGTCAATATGACATGCAATTAAATAGTGTTATCATTCTTTACTTCCAATAATCATAGTTATGTTCTTTGAATAAGGGTGGTCTATCAACAACATGTCCTTTTTGTTTCCATAATGCTTTGTATATGGATCTTGTCCCATGCACTATTAGATGTTCAATCCCTAGAGGATGAGCTCTAATACTAATTGAAGATAATAGTTAACACTCAAGAAGGGGGTTGAATTGTGTGTGTGATTTTTAAGCACTTTCAAAACCTTTTCGCAATATATATAGATTTAAACACAAAGGTTTTAACAGATCGTCCAATGCGTCTAAGGAAGAAATTAAAGAGATAGATAGAGAGATCAACATAGTTGTTTATCTTGGTTCACTTTACAACTTAAAGCTACGTGTAGTCCTTTCAACCTTGAAGGATTTTCCACTAAGTTAGTTGACTTACAACTAGTATTCTCAACCTTTACGGACTCTACAACACTTGCAATCTACCACCAAAATTACAAGCAACCAAATATTCTTTAACACTTAACCTCTTTAGGCTATCACGAAACCTAAAAAGTTTGTATAGAGGTTAACTTACTAAGTGAGCATACAAGTTTCAAAGCAAAGCTTTAACTTTGTATTAACAAAGCAAATACACTTTAAGAATAGAGCTTGAAAGTAAAACAAAGCTTTTACAAAGTTTTCAAAAACGCATCCAAAAGCATTTAGAGGATATTAACGCATAGTTTGTTTTTGCATTTTGTCCACTTGTTTCTTGCATCTTCTTTTCTTTGAGGATGTATATATATAGACCTTGGGATCGTTGAACATGCACAAATACAAAGATATCTTTGCATTAAATGCCAAAAATAACTTTTCTACATAGTTGATATTGGTAATTTTGTCTAAGGAGAAAGAAAAAGTACAAAAGAGTATTCTAGGTTTTTTTTTCCTTAAATTTGCTAAAGCGACAAAAGTGTAGAGATATACATTTTACTTGTTGCCTAACTTGTGGATGCCTTGATCAATGCACTCATTTATCAGAGTTGACATGTTTTTAAGAGCTTATGAAGGTAAGTCTTGGTTCCTGAAAAACAGATCATAATAGGGAGTATACACTATATAGGAAATTAACCTTATTGAATTCCTGGTTAATGTCTATATTCAAATGATAAGAGAGACGAAGTCTTCTATGGACAACATTGGTCTTATGGACGGTGTTGCATAAGACTGATATTTTGGATGTGAATCTTTTTTGTTTGTGTTGTGACAACATAAAGTACTTTTGAAAGTTTGTATACTTAATCAAAAGATTAATCATTATTCTTGAATCATGATATTTGTTATCATCAAAACTTGTGAGGGTTCAGACATATTCATATCTTGTTTCAACACTAGTCTTACTTTACGACTTCATCTACCACCAACAACAACTACATTTGTTGAAGAGTTTAGGATAAATGTGTATTATAATTTAGAACTTAGAGAGAAATCAACTACACGATCATAACATCTCTTTATTTTTTTTTCTATTTCTTTAATTTTAATTAAAATACATTTAAGCTCATTAATCTAGTCAAGACTAAAAAATAATTAAATATCATAATTTATTTGTCAAGTCACCCCTAATTTGACCACATCATAGTCAACACCAAAACATTAACAATCAATGAGTAAAAATTTAACTATAAGATCAAAATTGCATAATTTGAAATTTTGGAACTAAATATACACAATTAAAAAGTATGAGACCTAAAATTAAAAAGTATGAGACCTAAATTACAAATTTAACATTACAGAGAGATTAAAAATATAATCTAACCAAATTATTATATGGTAACATACTAGCATTGTCTGAGAATTTAGATAAATATATTGAAAAAATCTTACTCTCAGCTTAAAGCTTTACTAAGAAAACTTAAATTACATTTTCCTTACTTAATAAATGATTAAACTACACTAACTTTCTTGTATATTATAAAACTGCACCTTTATTTCTTAAAAAAGATTAATATATGTTATACTTTATTTTATTTTAATGTGAAAAAGAATCTTAGGGACAATTATTTTTCTTCACAAACTAGCTTCAAAAGACGAAAAGTAATTTTTGTGAAGTTACAAAGTTAATATTATAGGTATTTAAAATATTATTTCATCTTCTAGTCTGAAAATCAATAAAGGTGTTCAAAATAAAATAGGTTACATATAAACAAAAAAAATTCCTGAAAATCAGTTATAATCCTACATGATCAATGCAATAAAATTGCACCTAACAAAAAGATTTCATGGCCCAATGAATAAGGCGCTGGTCTACGGAACCAGAGATTCTGGGTTCGATCCCCAGTGAAGTCGTTCATTGCTGCCAACATCACATAGTATAGTACACAAATTGTCATGAATAATAAATGTGTTAATTTTTATAATAAATATTCTAAAAATTTTACCTACTATTGGTCAACAGTATAAATATATTTTTATACCGATGATGCATAGAAATTAAACTAAAAAACAGGTAAAAAAAGGACATTGTAATGTTCATTTACACTCTTGGCGAATATCACATAGCTGCTTAAGGGTGCTGGAGAAAATTCCCAGGCTTGCTATGAGTTTGTCCCCTTGGCGTCTTGTTAAGTCAGTATGGGAGGAATCCTCTACATTCTGTGAGCCACCTCCCTTATAATCTGCAGCTGATTCAGTAGCAATTGCTTCAATCTCTACGGCCAACTCTTGCAATTTCAGAGTCAAAGTTTCCTCGTTTTCTTTGCCGCCAATCGGCTTTGGCCTTTCAATGTGGTGGTTTTCATGAAACTCTACTTTGCCAAGGCTCTTTGGTGGCATCACCAAGTGCTTTGGAGGCCTTTCTGCAGTACATTTCAACTTAGGTCTTGATTCTAGGAAGTCTTTCAAATACTCTTCTTCTGAATGATCATCCTCAGATGCTTCTTCGTGGCTACCCTCAGGCCTGTGTTCAAGACATTTCTTTGGCTTTTGAACCCGGTGTCTCGATCTACTTCGTTGCCCTTTTCTTTTTGACCCTATTCATTGAAATTCATAAAAGTTCATCAGTTGAAAAGTTCTAAGCAGTAAAGAGACAATGAAATACAAGTTGCATGGTAATGCTCCAAACGGGATAAAACTTAGTTTCATTCTTGTCCTAAATAATTAAAAGAATGGGGGAAAATAAAGAAAAAGAAGAAACAAATGGAATTATATTGCGTTGACCAAAGCATTTCTTATTGCTATGGATTAATTTTCACAATGCAAGAACAGATAAAGAAAATTTGGACCAAGATTGACAAATTGGTATCACCATTGTGATCATTTTGATTTAAACTGCCTTAGACAATTATTGAATCGCTGAAGAGCCAAATTACTTTTTTGAAGTCTCCATATGTATCATGGTTCTTCACCAATTTGAAACGTGTCTATCAATGTTTTAACTTTATAATTATAATTATTTAAAATTTATGCTCAAGTGCATTTTGTAGGCTTCAGTCACAGTTTTTTTGGCTCAACCTGCTCTGACCTTGTGTTATACAAAAGGAAAAAGAACCAAACTCACTGTTAACTATCCAATTTTACAGTGACTCTTATGTCACCCAACATGTGTATCATCAATAGCCTTTTATTGTATTCTTGTTTAATTAAAATTTTCATTTTACATCTTCAAGTTTTTATAACTGCCCTAAAAGTGAATCTACTTTTATTAATTTGAAGGGAAAAAATATGGGAATAACTACCCCACTAACTACAACTACCTGCTTAGCAATGTAAGGCAAGACGACACTAAACACCAAAGGTAAGTTTTGCAATTATATTAGTATGCATAAGCCTATTCATTTATTTCTTGTAGAATATCTAGAAAGTATCAAATAGAGTATTAGATGATCTCTTAGGAGTGGTTTCATATTTTAGAACATTACATGATTTGTTTCCTTATTTAATTAAAAATGAGAATGCAAAATCAGTATTTAAAAGGGATTAACGCATTGTATTTTGTAACACATCATTAATACCATATACCAATATTATATTTTATTATTCAGAGACAGAGTTTGTTCTCTTTTTTCCTCATCCTCTACCCTAAATACCTACAAGATCAGCAATTTCCTTAGAGATCCCATAATTAATATTGACTACACATTCTCTATATGTTATTGATTTTGAATAGAAATGACCAAATGAGTCTAACTCATCAAATCAATCTGACTAACATGACTTTGGATGGTTGGGTTATGTACAATAACCCACAAATTAGCCTAACCTGCCCTGCATAACCTAAGGAGTGTAGTGGGGCAGATTAGCTGGTTGGTCCTTTTTTCTTCCATTGATGTTGGGTCATGGATTCTTCACCTAATGAGATAAAGTTTTTGTTGTTATTTATCGTTGGGTCATGGCCTCATTTGAGTTAGGACTTTGAGTTAATTATTAAGATCACTCTGGTTTGAGGGAAAACATTTTATGTTTTCATCTTTTGTTTTACATACAATTACTAAAAAACCACATTGTTTTCACTTTTCCTTCTCTGGATTCCAACTTCCATTTTGGTTCCCAATTTCTGGTTGCACAACAACCTATATATATATTCAAAGGATTGATGACAGCTTTAGATCCAAGCTTCATGCTGATGAACTCTTGATTCAATTGCCACCATCCACAAACTCCACTGATGACCTCCTAATTTGACAGCCATCATCAATCCAAGCATATAGCTGTCTTCCATACCAATGTGCTTGATAATGCAACCATCTCCCACTCCATCAAAAGCCACTGTGGCATCTTCCACACAAGGGCACCCTGAATCAATAAGATTTTTTTTCCATCTTTTCATTATCAAAATGGGATGGCAGGAGAGGTTGGCCTTCTCAATCCATTTTCAGAAAAGGGCCAACCCACCGCATCATATTTTTCACAAGGCGGAGTGGAACTCTACTTCTGAAGTGCACGTTCAAATCTAAAACTAAATATACAGCTTATGATTCTTCATAATAATCCACTAATTAAATTCCATAATTTGTTCATGGAAAAAACTTAGATAAAATTTTATAATACTATTTATGTTATTCTCCAATTAAAATTAGAGTTTTTCTTTGGTAATTGGCATAATAAAGTTTTGCATTAAAGATTATGCAGATTATGTAGATTACCAGTGAAACTATTAGAGAATTGAATAAATAAGAAACTGTATCTAAGTTTTGTCTTTTGTTCATTATCTTTTCTTAAGCATGAGAAATATCAGAATATGAGCAAGTTTATAATTAAGAATCCCCTCGATTTCTTTTCATAAATTTTTAGTCATTAATGATGGCCCTAATTCAACCAAAGCCCCTAAGCCTACTTCTAGTAATGTAAATCCTAATTAATTAAACAGTAACACTAATAATAGGCTTCCATTATCTTTTTATTGTCACCATTCAGAAACACTACCATCTAGCAAATATGTGTGCTTTAGCTCAGGAATACATTTAAGCTATAGCCTATATACCAACCAAATATTGCATTAAGCAAGTTCAGGTAAATTCAGTTAAGTTGTATGAATGCTTAGTGGGAAGCCTCCTCAACCTCCCCATTCCATGCTATCAGAGACAGAAACAAGTTCAACTGAGTGTTCCTACCATGACCATAAGTTTTCGTTATCAGCCAAGATACACAAAGCATAAATTCCACATTTCTTTCACCATTCCATGTTTAAATGCATTGAATAAAAATACTCAATCAATAAATCGCTACAATAAAGATTGTAGCAAATATATTCACACCAATGTGGATCAAAACAAGAACAAAGGCACAAAACACCATGAAGAAGCAACCTTAAACACAAGTCAAATGAATAAATAATCTTAAAACACAAAGTAGCTAAGGTCTCTGTTGGCTCCAGATACAAGTTTGATTACAAAAAAAATAAAGTAAAAAAAAAACTTGTTAGTTTAAACTTTTTCGTTAGAATGTTATATCTGAATTTACAAAAATATAGTTTCAGTCCTTGAAATAATAAAATTATTAAATTCTAATAAAATTAATCCTTAACAGTGATTTCAAGGATTAAAATTTGAGTTTAACTTTTAAATAGGGTCAACAATTACAAAGTCAGCATAATAAAAGTAAAAAAATTCAACCATTAAAAATAATCTTATATATAATTTTTAAAGTACGTAACTGTTATAAAATTCGGCAATCATAACACACAACACAATCTCTAGTTAATATTCGGGGTATCACTCTTCCAAAAAAGCAGAAACACCACTCAAAATCGCCAAACCAACACATCAAAACGGTGCATACCGATTTCCACGGTGGCATCACGCGCCTCGTTCCCTGCTTCGGTATCGCTCTCGGGATCAAGCAGGCCCCGTTCCTCACGCGCCCTGACGACGCGGTTGACAGCCTCAAACAACTCGCGATCGAAACTCCGCGGCCACGCGCCACCGCCGGCAATGGTTACCCTGAGGGCGTCGTAGTCGGAGAGCAACGCGCGCCACTTGCGGCGACACTGCGCCAGGTTCCGTGGCACGTCCAGGGCGGCACAGTTTTCGGCGATGATGTTCCACTGCTGGTACGAGGACAGCGCGACGGAGCAGTCGGCTTCCACCGCCGCGACTTCATTCACCAGAATTAGCGACTCCGTCACGCTCCAATCCGGAGCCGCTTGAGAGCGCGTGCGTCGAAAACCATCGCTCCCCGAAGCAAAAGTGGTGATGACGTCATCGTCATTCTCCTTCATACTTTCTTCGCCGCAATGTGTTGTGATGGAGAAACCACAAAGGAAGCTCCACCAGAATCGAGGTACGTTGTAGCTCTAACCATGTCCGAAACCCTCGCTCCAATTCTCTCTAAAACGTCGACGTATTGTCGTCCATTAAGCTTTTAATATTCTACTTTTGTAATAATCAATCTAAAATATTTAGAATATTTTTTTTCGCAAAATGATCTTTTAATTGTGATAATTTTTTTTAAGTTTAATAAATAATAAATAAAATATATTAATATTTTAAATTTTTTGAAATATAATTTGTCTTCTATAAAAAATATTTTAAAAGTTTTAATTTGACTTTACATATAAATATATATATATATATAATAAAAATCAAAATAATAAATAAATTAAAAAATTCAAATTAAAAAAAATAAAAATAGGAGTATATTTCATTATTATAATTTAAAAAATAAATTTACGATAAATTAATATTATTAACTATATTAACTAATTTTTTGAATCATGATAAATTAATTAATTGAATTTTATAAAAAAAAATTATTAAACACAACATATTTTATAAAACACCATTTTGAACACATTCTTATTATGTATTGAAATTTATTAGAAGACATAAGGAGTTTTACTTTTTATTTAGTAAACTTTACTCATAATTTTATAGTTTTTAATAAATTTTAACTAATAATAAGAGTGTGTTAAAGAATATGTTATCAATACTTTTCTTTAAGAATAAGACATAAATATTATGAATTTAATAATTATATAATTGTAAGTTACTTTACAAATCATATTTAAGATCATTTTTATTTAGTTAATTGTATAAAAGAATATTTCAAGTAACATACATATTTTTTTAAGGATTTAATTAAAATGTATTAATAGTAATATGCACATGCTTGTAAATTATCACCTTATAGAATTCATATTTTTGTTTTGCAATCTTTTATTTAGAGAAAGGTATTGATGTCACACTCAAGAAAGAGATGATAATGAAAGTGATACCACAAGTTGTTTTGATATGGCCAAATTTAGTTCATCATCATTGATCTTCTCAATCACTTGTTTTTATATCTTTTTAGTTTCATTGGGTTTGTTCCTATATGCTGGTTTGTTGGGAAGGATAGTTTTTAAAATAAGATCAATGTGGTACTTAATTCCTCTAATGGGAGGCAAGCCATTAGAGATTTCATCGAGAAAGACATCTTAAAAATCTTGTAAAAGAGAAATAACAGCAGTAGACAAAGAAGAAAGATCAAAGTACAAGAGTACAAGCATAGGCTAGTTGAAAAAAAAATACCTTATTGATGTCACTCTCACAAAAAAAACATTTGATTTTTTTTAATCGCTCTTTTCTTTTGCTTTTATCATATTTTTTTCACAATTTTTCTTTTGTTCTTTCACTTTCTTTTTTAATGATACGATTTTAAATTGGATCGTCTTGAAAGTAGGCAAAAGGAAGAACTTGACCTAATCGCGATCTTGTTGATAAAACCAAAGTTATCAAAACCGTAACCCTAACTATGATTTACCAGTAGAACAAATACTATAAAAATTCTTAACCTAAGACCAAAGGAAAATTTCTCATAATACATAAAACACAAATTTTATTAAACTTCAAAATTCTGTCCTTCTAGTTGTTTACAAAAGTCTATTTATAGGCTTAGCTAGGCAACCCTATAGTTAATGTCCATTAATATTTTAATTGGCATAAAATCTCTTGGAGTTAATATTCATTAATATTTTAATTGGCATAAAAATCTCATATAGTTAATGTTCATTAATATTTTAATTGACATAAAATCTCATAGAGTTAATGTCATTAATATTTTAATTGGCATAAAATCCTATAATGACCTTCCTATTCTTTCACCAGCTTTCATACTTCCTTTTTTCTATCGGCTATCAAAATGATTTATGCAAAAATATATGTAAATGGATCCTAATTAACTATTCAGTCCAAACTACATGACAATGATTTTGGGCTTTATATATGTTGTTCAAGATGAGCTTCAATCTTTATCAACTTATAATAAAGTAACCCATTTTGGTGCAGCCTCTGATTGCCTTTGGTCTAAACTTTCCTTAATTTCCAAACTTAGGTCTTGTAAAGATTGCTTCCTCATTTTATTTTTGGACCTAGTCATGGGACCTTCAGTGTCATGCAAAAAGATATTTGGCTTTGTTGGTTGGGTTTCTATCATTTTTTGATTTCTCACACTCACTTATTTTTCTCATTTTTATTTGGTCTTCAAATACTTGTTTTGGAGACAGAGGAGCAAGAGTAATTTTCTACTCATTGTAAATAGAAGAGAAACGATTGATATACCCGTTGTGGTCACCTTGCGGTCAAACTACTATGGGCGGCCCAAAAGTATATACCCTGCCTCTATAGGAACCACATCACACAATATTTCATCTTTGTATTTTCCAATAGCAAGAGGCACTGAAACTTGCTAAACAACCATCACTTCTCCAATGTCACTAAGTCATTGCAGTTTATAGGGCTTAGGATGTTTGACAATTTGCAAATTCAGTTTCTCCACTAGGATAGTACTCACATTAGTGCAACTTCCTCCATTTATAATCATGCTCCACACTTTTCCTTGAACAAGGCACCTAGTATGAAATATGTTTTCTCTTTAAGCTTCATCTTTCCCTTTTTCTTGCATATTCAAGTTTCTCCTCACTACCAATAAATCCCCATCATGTGGAAGCTTCTCATTATCATCCTCTAGAAATGTCATTAAATCATTATCAGATTCTTCATCCATTTCTACTTCTCCACTATCTTTCATGATCATGGTCTTCTTGTTGGGACATTTAGAGGCAATGTGTCCTCCTTCAAGACATTTGAAACACTTTAGTCTCAGTTCTTTGAGGGGATAGCTTCAATTTGATTTTTCTTTGAATCCATCACTTTGGAGTGTGAACCAACAACCACTTTCTTGAAATTATTCTTCCATGGAAAAGAACTTGAGTTATAGTTCTTCTTCAAACTATTTCTCTTTTTAATTGTTGTTCCACTTTGATTGCTTGATGCACCATATCTTGAAGCTCTACATCTCTACTACATTAGCTATGTCACGGTTTAGCCTATTTAAGAATCGAGTCATTATTGTTTTTTGATCCTCTAGTATGTTGGCTCTAATCATTGTCATCTCCATTTCTTTATGGTAATCATCCACATTCTTTGATCCTTGAGAGAGACACTACAACTTGTTGTGAAGCTCTCTATGAAAATAGGATGGGAAAATCGTCTTTTCATAATTGCTTTCATCTCCTCCCAAATTCTTACAAGACATTCTCCATATCTATCTCTCTCTTTTTGCATTTGATCCCATCAAACAAAAGCATAATCAATAAATTCAAGAGCTGCAAGTTTCACTTTTTACCTTTCGGGTAGCTTTGACATGAGAAAATTTTATCTACATGCATTTCCCACTCCAAGTATGCTTCATGATCACTTTTGCCTTGAAATGAAGGGACTTTAATTTTGATTCCTCCAAGATCATCCTCTCTTCTATTTCTATGTCTCCTTTGATTATTTTGATTAGGGCTTCTCCTCCTTGGTTGTTCTTCTTCATTATCCTTCTCCTCCTCAAATTGGCTTTTATCTCCTTCATTGGATTGTTCGTTATTTGGAGTAACTTGTGTATGAACAATTTGATTCCCCATTTGGTCCATATGTTCGTGGATTTCTTCCAGCATTTGATCAAATAACTTTTCAAGATTACTAGTTAAAGCTTGCATTTGGATAATTGATAATCCTCCTTGTGAATTTCCTTCACTTCCTACCATGTTAGTAAAAATAATGATAGAATAAAGGACCTCATCTTTGTATCTTTGTGTTAGTTAATGTTATCACTGGAAATATAAAAATAAATTCTTAATAAGTTTAAATACATATAAGTTTAAATAATGAAAAAACAAGTGTAATTTTGTAAAGAATTAAAAGATATAATGCCAATATGAGATATAGATGCCCCCAAAGACATATAATAGATTAAGTATGATTTACCCATCTCAAATTCTAGAATACTTATTTGTAAACCACATTTGAAGTCACATTAGATACATATCCTTCATTGTCTAATATTGTTGAACCAAAGACATTAAAAGTGTCTAAACTCTTATATGTTTTAATTATAATAAAAATTATTGATAAAAGAGTGATAACTAATCTTTCAATTAAGTGTATAGTATTTCAAGAAGTACTTAAGTCATCAACGCATAAGAAAGATATGCTTATGTTTGGAAACATCCAAATATATGGTTTCTAAAAAGTGTCCAAAGCTTGAAAATAACAAAAAGCATCCAAATAAAGGCATCCATAAAATGAAGTTATTCTATAAGTAATAAACATTTCAAATAAACTTGATGTTTGCCACATTTAAGAAAAGAACCTACAAAAACTTTGTTGTATCTTTTCTCTCTCATTAGAAGAAGACAAAAAAAATGCCAAATTTCTTCATGCAAAAGACATTTTGGGCATTTATTGTCATGATATGCATGTCCTACAAGACCAACATTGGTCATCTTCTCATCGTGCTATATATATTAACATCTGAGAAGATAAAGAAGGTTGATAAAAGAATATACAAAACTTACACGAAGTGATATCTCATTGTAGGAACCCAAAAGTGTCCGGCTCAGAAGAACGCTCTGATGGAAGAAAGATGAAAAGGGTCCGCGACCCAGGGAACCCACATGGAGATAATGCGAGGTTTTGTCCCGGATCACCATAAGAAAGGAAACTTGACCGAATTAAGGCAGGCATGGGACGCCAAAAGGGTCCAGACCCAAATGGGATCCAAGGACCGAGCCCAACATTGGTAGGGCTTGCCACCTCAGCAGAAAGGACGCGGCCCTACAATACTCAGAGCATCCAGGCCGTGAAGTTCCGCAAGAAGGCTAAGCCCCTGATCAAGCCACGTCAAAATAGCAGGTCCCAATAGATTAGATAATCCTTGCCAATCACAGCACACAAGAATGTCAACTCAGTCACTACCCATGAGATGCGCCGAGAATCACGGAAGATCGTGGCACAATTGAGGGCGGAACCCCATGAAGATCAGCCTTGGGATTGCTGGCAATAACAAATTGCATCAACAGGCTGGGAAAGGACCACATGGCGAAATTAGACGCACCCCTAGCGCCTCCCCGATGGCTATAAAAGGCCTCATCGCGAAGAGCTCGGGGCCAAGAATCACTAAGTATTAAAGGAAACCGTTGAAGAAACACTGTTAGAAGAAATCGGAGACGCTTGTGCATGTTCTCAATTACCTACACCAACCGCCTCTCTGGATACCAAGTAAGGTTCTTGGCCGAGTCTTACGCATCAACCGGTGAGTCGTCATTCATTCCATAAACACTGCATTGCACTTTAGATGGCTGGCGAGCCGTCATTCATTCCACAAACACCTGCATTACACTTCAGATGGCTGGCGAGCCGTCATTCATTTCATAAACACTACACTACACTTCAGATGGTCGGAGAGTTTTCATTCACTCTATAGATACTGCATTGTACTCCATATGACCGATGAGTCATTGTTCATTCATCTCATTGCATATTACATTCTAGATGGCTGGTGAGCCTCATTCACTGTCTAGAAAGCATACATTACACTTCATGTGATCAATATACCACTAACCAACTGCACACGCCGGCTCAAGGGACGGCCCACAGCCAAACCCCAAGTCCCAACAATCTAATTCATAGTATCTCACACGTTCGGGTCAATTCATGCATTGTCCAAATCATCCTAGCTCAGTCTCACTTAGCCAAAGGACGCCTAAGGGGTAGTTTGGCTTAAGCACTTAGGCCATCAAGTCGTGCATCCATAGACTCGGACCCTACCGCGTCGAGGACGCCTAAGCGAAAGTCCCCTCTTACTAGCAATAACATGATCGATTTCCTAGGGAAAGACACCAAATGGAAAGTCTAACCCTGCACGCACTCACAAAACTATGCTGACTTTGATTCCTCCAGGCTATGAGGGGTACGTAGGAGCGAGAGGCACACTCTCGTCAAGTCCAAAATCATCTGCATAATTATTTCAATTATTTTAATCCCAATTAAACTATGGGGAGCAAAAGATTGTGCTACATATACGAGTCGTTGGGTAACTACCAGGTAGTAGACGGATGGGATGGCATGCCACTCCCATGCATAAACGACCCCTTACCCGGATCTCAGATTCGCTTGATTGTCTTATCCGTTTTAGGTTCCCAATGTACTGTTGAAACATTGGTGGCGACTACAATCTGAGTTAATACTGGTTTAGTCGATTCCCTAAGGTCGATTGAATTAGTACCGATTCGACGACGAGTTAGTAAACGAATCTGATCCCCGGCTCACCCCTACTCGGCAAAAGACATTCAAAACATTTCAAAACCAAAAAAAAAATGCAAAAATGCTACACGGTGCAATTTACGTCACGTGACTCATATAATATGTTTTTGAATGCTATTTGAAATACATAAGAAAAATCTTACTTTTTAGCATTGTGTTTTAAAGCTCTTCTTTCATTGTTTTATTAAAGTTGAAGCTTTGTTTTAAACACTTTATGCTTACCTAGTGAGTTATATTTATAAACTCCTTTTACACCTTTATGAAAGCTTAGAGAGACTTAGTGTTAAAAATACTTGGTGTATTTGTAATTTAGATTGTAGATTACAAGTATATAAAGTCTGGAGAGGTTGAAAATACTTGCTTTAAGTTAGTGAGACTTAATGGAAGAGACTTGACATAGCTCTAAGTTGTAGAATAAATAGGATAAATATTTTGTGTTAATCTCTCTATCCTTATCCTTGTTATCTTGTTAACATGCTTTTGGACACTCAACTTCAAGCCATTGCTTTGAACTTATATATATCTTGCGAAAAGGTTTTAAAAGTGTTTAAAATTACATACATACACAATTTAACCTCTCTTCTTATGTGTATCATATTTATTTTAGTTGGTATCAAAGCTTATCCTCTAAGGGTTGAGCATTCACAATGTATGGGATAAAATCTTATTAAAGCACTATGGCTAATGAAAACCATGTGGTCAACAAACCACCCCTATTCAAGCTTAGAACTACAACTACTAGAAACAAAGAATGATAGGATTTTTTTATGCTTGTCACTTAGACATATTGTTTTATGTACCTTTATAATATATATTGTACGACACCTCTAGTACCAATTTTTTTCATTAAACATGTGTTGTAATTTACATTTTATCATATATTTGAATCACACTATATTCATATAATAGTTTTTGCTTGATGATCTTTAATATTTTTATATTTGAATGTCAACCTCCTTGTCATTACTTTCTTCGATACTTCTATCTCCAATGCTCAATATCTAGTTTGAGAACTACTTCATTTCATTAACTTAAGGAGATGAAGTCCTAATTTGAAACCTTCTATTTTTCATCAAAATTAAGACTTGACAAATTTGTCAAAGGAATGACAAATTAATGCTAAAATGAACAACTTCTTATCTTGGTCCCTTTGGAATGACAAGAAGAAGAATTTGTCTGTAATCATCACCTAAGATAACAATTTTTTCTCCAAAAGGAAGAATCAAACTTTTAGCATTATTGAATTAGTGAATAATGGACTTTTTTACAAAGAGGATGTTGTTCAAAAGGTTGAGATTGTAAAAGAAACATTTTTTAATGACTTTTGGTGAGATTAAATTGATTATATTCTAACTTTTATGAAATTCATCTATAACATGCTTCATTGTTGTGGTATTAATAAACCAAACTTTTGCCTAGTTCATGAGAAATGGGATTTCATGTTAATCAAATAAAGTTAAGAATATATCAATTTATCAACATTAATCATAATTCATCCTTTTATGAAGTGGTATACAACGTAAATGGACTAAAAGTTAAAGACCATTTCATTGTTTTACTTATTCATTTAATCTCAGTCAACTTAATTCGTTTGCAAGTTCTAATTTATTTAAACTATTATTTCATGTTTCAATTAACTTACACTTATACTTTATGCTTTGTATAATAGGTATTATTGTAGATAATGGTTTTTAGAAGCTTTAAATCAAGTTACATAAGGACATTTGTATAAATAGAAACAATTGTCTAAGAAATTACTTTCAAGATTCAAAGGAAATACCAGAGACAATTATAGTTTGTTAAATTTTCAAGTACCACAGAAGAATTTAACCATTTTTAGTCTTGGAAAGATAGGTGGAACTTTGCATGATGGTGAATTATGTAAGGAGATGCAATTCCTTAACTTCAATCTATTGCCTTGGAACACCATTCACAACCATATTTTTCTTCTTGTAAAGAAAATTTAGAGCATGTATAATTTTATCCATTCCTTGAAAAAGAAATAGGTTTGAATTCAAGAGAATTGAAGATTTAATTTGTTTATACAAATCTTCTACTCCTCTAAAGGAACAATAAGAATTACAATAAGAATGAGACAAAAATGTGGGAAATTGATATAGACCAATGGAATCCATTAAAGAGATTCAAATTCTTGAAGTTGTTAATCTCTTCTTTTGATGAATCAAATTTATTTTAATCATTTTAACTCTCAAATTTGAGTCTATATTGTCCTTGCAAAACAATAACCGTTTTCTTTTACCTTGGGAGTAGAATTTTGAATCTTTTTTTTTTTACTAATTCAATATATGAATTTGTCTCATTAAATTCATCTACACAAAAATTATAAAACCTGAGTAATATTTGAACAAAAAAAAAATCATAAATAAGGTAAAAGTCATAAGTGTCGTGAAGAACATATATATATATGACTCATGAATTAAATTTCATAATTTTCATATAGATAAATTTAATGAAATAAGTTTCATATATTAAATTAGGTAAAAAAATAATTTAAAATTATGTCTCAAAATTAATATCGGTTATTTTTTCATAAGGACGACATGGATTAAAATTTAAAAGTTAAATGACCAAAATGAATTATTTAAAAAATAAATGAGCAAAACAATTTTTTACCTAAAATTATAATTTATCCCTTTAAAAATCAATTAAAAAAGCGCACATTGAGAGACCTCCAAATTAAAATATCAAACATTTTTACTTAATTGCACTAGTTTTGTATTCTCTTATCGAAACTATTTTAATTATGAGGTCATAGTCTGTCCATTAACTTATTTACATTTAATATTTAACAGAAATTCTAACATGAACTTGTTTACATGGACATAGAGGAGAGTATATAGTTAATATTCTTGTTAAACATTGAACGTCAGATGAACTAAGATTATGTAATTAAAATAACGAACAAAGAGATTAAAATTATAATTAAGTTATTTTTGTTTTTCTTTTTAATTTGAAGCAGTGCCCTTTTGGCTAGACAATTTCCTTGCTCACTGAATTAGCAATAAGTACATTTCCATTTCTTTGCTTTTCTTTTTGGGTATTCAAATTGAAAGACCATCACGCAATTGGGGGTTGAATGAAGAAATGCACCACTTTGTACGGGGACAAAACCATACGCACACAAATAAAATTATCGATTTTAATATATTTAATAGCATATTAAATATAATCACATCAAGTAAAATAATTAATTATATTTTTAATTGAACAATTATTATCTGCAAAAAAAAATATTAAACCTATTGAAATTGTTGTATTTATTATAATATTAATTAAATTAATATTTAAATTTTTTTGGGTGAATAAACTAATATTTTAAATTTAAATATAATAAATAAATAATATATTATTAAATAATAGTAATAATTTTAACACCCAGATTTTATTTTATTTATTATTATTGTAAACATTGTATTTATTAATTATAATTAATAAGTGATTTAATTGTTTTATAATTAAATAAATAATATTTTGAGAAATATATGTTGAATATTAAATGGATTTTTATAATTAAATAAATTAAGAAAAAGTCATTTGAGCTTATTTTAATCAAAACATATTAGGAAGTAGAAGAAGAGCTTTGGAGGAAACACCTTAAGAAAGAGAACAAAAGGAAGAACATTGAGGAACACCTTTTTGTTAACTATGCTTGTAGAGGTAAGAGGAGGAATGTGAATATGTCACTATTTTTTGGAATTCTTTGTGTGAGATAAGTAATGGGATCATCCTAAGAACCTCCATCTTTATATATTTTTGGAGGTATATAGAAAGGATATTGAACTCCCTATATTATGGTTATTATTTTGAATAATATTATTATAATAAAAACTATATTGAACCATATAGATTAAGGGTCCGTTTTTTGAATTATATATATATATATATATATATATATATATATATATATATGTCTATTTTATTTTTCAATTTAAAAAATATATAATATGAACATAATAATTAAAAATAAAATTTTTATAGACAATAGTTAAATATTTTAATATTATTAAAAGTTAATATATATATATATATATATATAAACATGCTTTAAGTTACTATAAATATAAATATATCTAGTTTAATCCTTTTAATTTTTTTTTTATTTTTATATTCATAACATTTTATTAGTGTTTTTTACTCCTTATTACTAATTGTAATTAGTTTATTATTAACATAACTAATAAAATAAATAATATTAATTAAAATAATTAAAATAACAAAAAATATTTTAAATTTAGATAATTAGATAAATTTTAGGTTTGCAATTAAATTAATTAATATATTTATTATTTTATATGAATAAATTAATTACATATATTTTACTTTTATAATTTATTTTTTAATATTTTATGAACAGTGATATACTGCTTTTAATATTATTTTTATTTTTTAATTAATTCATTTACTTTGACATTGTATTTTTAAAATTGTAATTTATTTAAAAATTTATAATATAATTTTAATATATTATTTTTACATGTCAATTTATTTATTTGTGGTTGTAATATAAGTTAATTTTAATATATTATAATTTCAATTTATTTTTTCCTTTAGATACAAAATCATTGCATGAGATATATTAAAAAATAAATTATATTTTAATAAGTCAAAATTAATTAATTAAAATATAAAAATAACAAACCAAAGTAATATATTAAAATTAACTTATATTTTTTAAAATAAAATACTAAAAGTAAATTAGTGAATTGAAAAATAAGAATAATATTAAAAGAAATTTATAATATATTAAAAAATATAACTACATTATTTATATAAAATAATAAATATACTAATTAATTTAATTAAACACCTAAAAATAATATAATTATCATAATCTAATTACTCTTTGTTATCTTAATTATCTTAATTAATATTATCTATTTATTAGTCAAGGTAACACTAAACTAACTAGAGTTAGGTTAAGAACTAAAATGGATACTATGAAAATGTTAAAAGATATAATGATAACAAAAAAAATTGCAAAGACTAAATTTAGAAAATCATATTTACATGAACTTAAAAATATTTAAGTCTTTATTTAAATATTTAGTTAATAGTTAAATCTAGATAGGTGTGGAATACTTGATTTGAAAAAATATATTATCTCAATCAAAATGTTTAAAATAATAAATAGCATTGACGTAAGAAATTAAATATAATTAACAACTGAACTTAATCACATTCAAGTTGCAATTAAATATAATAAATGATTAAATTTAATGACATCAAATCAATACTATTTGTAAAATTAAAATTTTTTATATCAACAACTACCATAAATTTGAGTAAACTTTACCTATAGACATAAAAAATTTATTACTAACCCTCGTCTTGATGAATAGCACTGGATTAGTACTGGATTAGTGATAATGTAAAGGATTCGTGTAACTTGAAACACATTCTTTACACATTTTATACCCCGATCAAGTTTATGCTAATTTTCGTTTGATTTAAAATAATTCTGATATGCTAAGAATAGCTATCATTAATAAATAACACTCAAGAAAAAAGGTGCAATCCAAAAACACCCAAATAAAAGGAAACTTCAAATTTAGAATATCAACCATGCAACTATTCATGCACAACGATTTGTTCATTATTTATTCACAGTATAGATATTCTAACATGCCAACAAGTTTCATCCATGCCATAAATTGTAATAAATAAAATGATAAAAGTTCCTTTAAAATTTAATAATTGATTGAAATGGTTCAAAATTTAACCATACTATATTCTAGTAGGAAAAGATAAAAAAAAAAAGGTAAGAATTTATTAGACACGTCAACACATAAATGATCAATAATCCTAAAAATCAAATTATATAGGATAATTGGTTATTCAAATGTTTCCTGAACTTGAGCACTGTCCTGGTAAAAATGAAGTTCCATTTTAACTATAGACTATTTTTAAGACAAAAAAGAAGAATGAGATCATAAGCATTGAGCTAAGCATGGTGTTTCCTTTGGGTGTGAGCACCTCAAGCAAGGGTAAAACTAATCAAATGATTCTCAACTTTCATACTACCAACCAAAAACTTATTCTTTAAGATTTCTAAGTGATTTTCTATACACTATTCTTTTCAAAATCTTCCCAAACATCAATGTTGAAAGTATATGTCCTAACTCCCTCAAATTTGAAGCTTGACTGTAGATCAAACATGTTCATCTATCACAATATTCATTTTTTTAACCTTAGTTATAAACTTGAAGTTTTCTATAATAACATTTGAATAGAAAACCTTCACTAAGTCAAGGTAATACTTCTCATCCATCTCAACAAAGAATTCAAGCCTTTGAAACTTCAATAACTCAAGAAAACCAAAATCTTTCTTCTTAAACCATTTAAGAGACACAACCTAAGATGGTACCAAACTTCTAAATGAGAAGAAATCAGTTTACTTCTTAATCTGATCCTTCAAAGTAAACCATCAATTATTATTCGTGCTTTGCTCATCATCCTTGTTTCCTTTTCCTCCACGATTATCCATTTTATTCATTCTCTTTGGTAGATTTGAAGAGGAGGCCATGCGTTCAAGAACAAAGGAGTTAGGATTTTGATCTGGGGGTTTGTGATTTTGAGCAAAATGGGAAAGTATTTGATGAAATAGATGAAGCAAAGGCGTTAGGAAAGTGATTAATGAAGTCAATTTGATGAAATAATCGAGATTTATAAAGGTTGGGGATTAAGAATGCATGGGTTCAAAAATGTGTAAAAAGTCAGATAATCATTTATTATTGTTTGGTAAGAATAAAAGTAACCCAATATACAAACCAGTGTCTGACCAAAAAAATATAGGTTTTAACTCTATGTAAGGAGCTAAAACTATCAACAAAGTCAACGTCGGTGTTGACTATGAATAAACAGAAACAAAACCAACACCATGGGTTGGTAAGAAAAGTTTCTAGTCTCATCTAATGATTTTCAGTCCACGTTGGAATCTCCATGTTAGGGTCCTCCTCGAGTCCACTTTGCTTGGGGGTAGGGTCTATCCTAACCTCTCGTTGTGCTTGTTGTTGAGCCATCACTCCTTTAAGAACATATGAAGCAGTAATTGTTCGGCCTCTCCTCCTGTACACTTGCAGATGTGCCTTGGACTTTGCATAAAAAAATTGCTACCTCTTTAAGGCCACAATATGGAAGTAGGTAAGGCCATTGAAAAGAAATGAATGTATATATATATATAACACAAAAAAGTAGGTAGTTAGGTTCTACCTAAAGCATTAATATAACAATAAACAAACAAGGATCTATTATAAGGAATAATTACAACAAGAGCATAACAAATCAAGCAATTTATAATACATTATAGATAATAAATAGTCAAATGTGATGTATCAATGCATAAATGTTGACTCATTTCCATGGAGAGCATCTCAATAATAGGGTAGTATAATCCGAACCTGGTATTCCACTAACATGTTTGCACAAAATCAACATTTCACCTAATCTTGAAGGAGAATAGCATTAGTTGATTTATCAACTAAAGTTAGAATAAGAATATTCTTTGGTGATAATAGATACTTGGTAGTACACTATAGTAATTATGAATAAATTATAATGATTCATTAAGAACGTTAGTACACAAGCTGTCTTGAGATTATGTGCATTAAGCACCCTCAAGGTATCCTTAGCCTCCACTACAAGATTCTTACCTATTATAGGATATAACTACCGCTAGAACTTCGAGTCCAACAATAATGATATGACTGATCTTATTATAGTCTATATCCACTAAATATTTCACTAGAGGACCTTAACTTCCTTTGATACCAAATTCCTAATTCACCAACAATAAGCTTGATTAAAAATCCTCTTAACAAGAAGTTAAGGTTCACATATTCATTCCATATCAACTCTAATACAATGGTCAACTAAGGTGTGCACAATAGTATAAATAACAAACATCAAACAAAATCAATTCATTCATAATTATCCATAACAATGATATAGAATTAAATTACATTACAAATAAACTCTACCTGTAGCTATTAGAGAGAAAGAATAAATTCCCCATTAAATTTAAAAGGCTAGAAAACATCCTTCTTCTCCACTGAGAGGAGAGAAAACAAAGAGGGGAGAAGAGTAGCGAAAATCCATGCATAACAAAGAGAGGGGCACACAAGGGATTAGGGACAAAATTTTCCTCATGCGCCCGTCTTGCTAGTGCAACTTGAGAATGTAGGTAGGGGTGAATTTTAATTTTCTTGCTTATAGGCTTGGGGTGTGGTTTGGCCCAATGAAAAGGATGAAAACAATAAGGCTTTTTGCTATTTATATTCCCCCATTTGTTTTTATACTCTCCTTTGTTCTTTTATAATTTTTAATACCAAAATTCCTAATTTTTTTATTTTTATTGTTCTTTCAACTTTTCCTAGTACTCAACTCTTATCCTTTCTTGTTTTTTTTTTTCTCTGGTCCCTCTTTTATTTTCAAAAGTATCACAATTTTCTTTAATCTAATCCTATTACAATCCTATACTATATTTATTTGATCAAATTTTATGTTTCGTGAACGTTAAGGTAAGAAAATATTGTTTGGAATATCTTCAAAAGGTATTTTCTGGAATTCTTCCGAAATGTACCTATAAAAGTCTGGAAAGTACTTTTTAAAAATATGTTAGAAAGTACTTTTTAAAAATATTAGAAAGTAATTTTATGTTTCTGTCCAATTTAAATTCTTTTTGTCTTGTTTCTAATTTGTTGTTTGACATGGAATACCATATTGATAATAAGATGTCTCATGAATATTACAATTGATTGGACGACAAATAATATTATTTATGGTAGTGATGCATTCAATACTACAAAGGTAGGTAATTGTAAGTGAATCATGATCTTGTAATCAAATAAGTATTATATTTGGTCATTATAGCAATATTTTAAACATTAAATTTAAAAAATAATCAAGCCAATTAATTACCTCACTACTCAATAAACAGGTAGCAACATAATTTACAAAATACTTGAAGATTAATAAATCCTCGTGGCCTCCTAAAAAGGTCATTGCTGCATGAGGATCCATGAGGAGAGCGTCATCCACGAGAGCAAAAACTAATATTTAAAACTAATAAAAGAAATCCATGTCACGTAGAAACTAATATTAGTTAATTTATACGTAACAACTAATATCAGTTAAAAAAAAATTATTGTTTTACAATATTAGTTTCGGCATATCTATGGCAGAGGCTAATTATCCTTTGTCTGCTTAGTATAAAAACTTATTTTCTCTATTATTTATAGAGTTAATATATTTTAGATTTTTTTTTCAACTATGAACGTACCTTTTATAAATAAACTTTTCATATTCAAACGATTTCTCTAGCTCAAGAAAAAATAGTGTTACAACTTACCACTTCCACCTTAAAATAATTACTTCTAATTAAATATACAAAATTAATATAATTTTTTAAAAAAATTACTCCTCAAAAAGAAAACAAGATTATTTTTAAATATTTTATTAATTTATTTATTTATTGACATTTTTATTATTCAACAAATTTATTATTTTTTAGAAAAAAAAAGAGATTATTATTATTTTTTATTTTTTCAACTCAAGAAGGATGAATACTTCCTCCTACGTATATCCGAGTATAATAGAGAATTAAAGTTACGTAACTCTTTTAGTAGAAAATAAATTTGATATTTTTAATCTTGAATTTTGAAAAGAGTTATATGATAGTCAATCAGAAAATGCATCTAAAATGTCTATTATAATTTTTAAAGACTTTTGTAATATCCAAATAGGAAGTGTATCTAAAATTTACTAACCTTTACTTATTTAAATGTATGTTTTATTTTAAGTGTAATAACCAAATAGGATGTACATCCAAAAATAATTATTAATAATCTTTATTTAAAAGGTTTTTCACAATAACCAAACAAAAAATTACATTTAAAATGGTTATTATTAGTTTTTTTAAGTGTTTTATAATACCTAAATAGGAAGTGAACCCAAAATGATTATCATTAATTTTTATTTATAATTCATTAATTTTAAAAATATAATAAAATATATTAGATAATTTGGAATATTCAATAAAGTAGGAGTCCAAAAATAAAGTTTGATTTTGACTAAATAACTGAAATACAGATTATAGTTGTGGAGATAATATAAATAAGTAAAAGAAAGAATAAGTAAAAAAAATAAAAAAAAGTTATGATAAATATTCTACTTTCACCGACTTATCCATATTATTTCTCTGAAGCTTTCCTTAAAACAGGTAACTTCTTTCTATGTCTCCTCCCGCCCTCTATTTTGTATGCCTCTAATATGTAGATACAACGGTTCTCAAAGATTGTGAAGGGGAGTTTCTAGTGAAACCCCTCCTATTTGCATGTTATGTCTTTTTCAATCCTTTCTCCTTGGACACAGATCCTTGTTAATTTACAGGGTTTGATTTTCAAATGCACATAATTTGACTTTCTATCAACATCTTTGGTCTGATAAGGTTCTTATTTGTTCTTCTTTTCTATCGAGTGTTTATAGTACCTGTGGTGTGCTAAAAAATAATCTACGAAGTAGGTAACTCTCTGTAATCAGATTGCTCTTCTTCCCTGCCTGCTGAAGCTTCAAGTTTTTGTCCTGGAGCAGGACCATAAGCCCAACAAATAACAAGAAAGTAGAGGTAGTTAATTATAGCTAAGAAAGTGAGCAATGCATAATAGTAATTCAGATGGCCCTTGTTGATGTTAGTTGATAACCAGCTCTCCTTCCCTCCTGCACTAGTGACCTTGTCCACAATGCTCACCAACACACTTCCCACTACATCAGCTGCAGCTAGTTCAAGAGTGAAAAGAGCCATTGCAAAACTAGACATGGTCTTGGGGATACAAGTGTAAAAAAACTCAACCACCCCAACTGGGCTGAAAGCCTCAGCTATTCCAAGCAAAACAAACTCAGGAACTAGCCATAGAACTGACATGTGAATTACAGCATTAGGTTGGTTCTCAAAGCCTTCTTCAATGGCCGCATTTCGTCTCTTAGTTTCAACTATAGCTGATGTTGCCTTAGCTGCACATAGAAACAACATTCCTATCCCGATTCGAGTTTTACAATCAAATCCTCTAGGCTTGCCCGTGTATTTTGCAAGTAGAGGTACCATTATGCGGTCATAGCTGGGAATGACTATTGATAAGGTGATTATCATGATAAGATTGAAGGACCCTGCAGGCATCTTGAAATTGCCAAATAACCTTCGGTCCATGGTATTTGCTTGGAGGGTAGAGAATGAGCTTTGCGACGCCATCAGGAAGATGCCTGTGGACCACATAGGAAGAACTCTGAGCAAAGATTTCAATGACTCCACCTGTCCTACTGTGCATTGGCTCCATGGATCTGAAACTGATCCATCAGGGTTTGAGACTGTCTCGGGATTATTTATTATGCAAGCTTTGTTCAAACACCTATAAAAGGAGATAATGTTAATTCACTCTGAAAGTATTCAACAAAATATTACAGGACAAACATGTCTATGTTATGGAATTACTCAGCATTCCCAGAAAAGTAGAATTTGTCAAGAGGAGGCTGAAACACTTCTCATGAAGAATAAGAACACTAACAAATTACCTAGAACAAAGTCAATAAATAATTGTCATTCTCCAATATATGATGATAATTGGAGATATCATTTTCAGTTTCTTACATAATATATGGGGGCAAGAAAGTATTTGAGAAGTGAAATAGAGAGGAAATTAGATCATGAGGGCGAGCACAAGTACCTAAGGCTATCAGTAGGGACCATCAGCTCCGAATCACGGTCTTGATAATACTGATCAAAGTTGCAATCAGGATGACTAAGTTTTCTATTCTTTACGGCCACCACAATTACTTGTACAAAACTAGTGAGTAGGCTGTGACCTGGCTTCACTTTCGCATAGAATGGTGAACCAAGGATGAAAGTGACAGCCGATATGAACATTAGCACAGCAGGTACTCCAAACCCAATTTTCCATCCCAGATTTTCTTGAATGTACACAATTACACTTAATGCAATTATAGTTGATAATGAAATTGAGGTATAATACCAATTAAAGTAGCTATCCAAGAGCCTCTCATCAGTAGATCTTTCTTTAATTGTCAGTTGATCTGCTCCAAAGGCTATGGAACAAGGTCTGACACAACCAGCTCCAATGGAAATTAATCCCATGGAAATGAACAAAACAGCTAATTGAGCTGCTGTAGCAGAGTTGCAGTCTAGCATGAGTGATTCACAGGAAGGTTTTAGCTCTGGGATCATGGCAGTTAACCACATAATGGTTAAACCCTGTGGGAGACAAGAAATATTATAGCAGCATTAGTAAAGTAAACATCAAAAGAATCATTTATCTCATGTTTTTTGGAAAAGTGTTTCCTATATTTCCTTGGGGAAACAAAGCAATGGAGCACTATTAAACACCCTTTGAAAGAGTACACAAAACCAAGCCATGGCTGATGACTCTAGCCTACACCAGCAAAAGCAATTACAAGTAAATAATGTGGTTAAGCTATAGCCACAAACTTGAAACTTGAGATATGATTTACTTTCTGCAAGAAGTTCAAAGGCTCTCAGATTATGCTTAGGCATGTTGGATTAGGTAGTTTGCCAGAAGCAACACTCAGAGTCTGAGCAAAGTTTTCAGGTTTCTTTTAACCATGACACAACCGATAAAAGCTAACCAAGAAGGATTTGCATTCTTACCAGCTCCACCCAGTAGTTTATTTTCTTTTTCTATTTTTTTTTTTTTTTTGTTGGGGGGAAAGAAGCATACATGTTTGTTTTGAACAAAATAACAAATTTATAAATTTATCAAAGTGTTCTGACTCTCAGAGGCAATTGTTTGTTGTGTTGCTATTTAACCAACACCTACAGGGATCAATTCCATGGCTATAAAAAAAGGCCAGTGCTAGTGTGCTACTACCAAAACTTCAGTGACTGGTTGAGCAAAACATTTTAGTTAGTAAATCTCTGTCCTATTTTCTATTCCACAAAGTTACATGTTGTTCACCATAACCAAGTTAAGTGATAGTGGGAGCTAAACCCTTGAAAGTCTAAATAACAAAATTCCTTCACAAATTCAAAAAATGCAGCATGCACTTCTATTAATGACCTAAATTATTTAAGAAATTCTGCAACTTTTACTAATCAGTAAAGCACAGCCCAGTTATAGAAAAACAAACAAATAAATAGAAGGTCATCCTTCAGTACTTAAATTGCCTTTTATCTGCAGCCCAAAAAAATTAAGGAAAAAACTGAAACTTCAATCAAGAGTAAATAGTGAAATTAGCCATAACGGGTCAATCATATTAGTCCTGAACAAGGGAAATTATAATTTGCAGTCCCTAAATATGTATTTAATCACCAGATTAGTCCCAGAATGTGTAATAATAAGTAAAAAACAATCAGATTAGTGCCAAAAATTCGCGACATGCACACCAAGAGTCTGTCAACTTCTTTTCATGAAAAATCACCTTTCAAATATTTTAGTTTGCTTAATTAGGACCTGTTTGAGTAAATTTTTTCATAAACACTTATAAGAGGGGAAATATGAGGGAAAAATGAAATAAACTTCTCATAAGCTAAAATTAACTTATGAATAAGCTAATCTATAGAAGTTCTTTCATATTAGTTTATACAAAAACTAATTTTTAATTTATGCATAAACTAATTTTAACTTATGAAGAAGTTTATTTTATTTTTTTCTTCTTATTTATTCCACTTATAAGTACTTATTGAGAAATTTATTCAAATAGACCCTTAAACTTCTAAAAGACAATTAAAATCTAAACAAATTCAGATTTCTAATTATCCAAAAAAGTTATTTTGTGAGACTTTTAAAAAAGGCAATAGTTATAACTAGCTTTTAATTTGTTACAATTATAAAAGTAATTTCTACTTTTTTATAAATTTTCTAAAAGATAAATAATTAATGTCACTCAATTAAAAATTAAAAAATTGTTTAACTTTTATAATATTTGTCCCCTCATGCCTATCACAATGAAGGTACTTGAGGCACAAATTAAGATGGGTCAAGGGTGTTTACAATTAAGGCAGCTTAGCAAACCCCTTCAAGCCCGCCCAGACTACTAGCTAGGAACGTGCCATTGCAGGTGGTCCTGCATCAATGGCTAAAATAGACTTTGATATCATATTCAATTTAGGCTTAGGATGTAAC
The DNA here is from genome assembly GCA_025330945.1 of Mucuna pruriens. NCBI lineage: Eukaryota > Viridiplantae > Streptophyta > Magnoliopsida > Fabales > Fabaceae > Mucuna > Mucuna pruriens. Next base: position 710,874 of record JAENHJ010000111.1, read on the forward strand.
TCTAGACATTCAATACATCCAATGTATAACGGAAATGCTCACATAGTGCTAACAGAAGAGTGTCACGTTAGTATTTTCATTAAATATTGGATACCAAGTTAACAGATAGACGAAAATTACACAATTAAAACACTGGGGACCAATTTGCCAAAAAGAAACTAAAATTGAGAAATGAAAATACACATAACACATACACAATAGTAAGACAAAGGAGACCAAAAGTGTTGGCGAATTTCAAACGTTTTTTTTGGCACTAACTAGACAATTTCCTTGTTGAATGAATTAGCAATGAGTACATTTGAGGGGACACATGTGGAGTGGTTTTAATTATGAATAATAAAACTTACAAGAAGGCTGGAGAAGGAACCGAAAGAAATGACGAGGAAGCGACCCAAATAAGAATCAGAGAGGAAGGCCCCAAAGATGGAGAAGACGTTGGACATGGCAGACCAAGTGTAAATTACGTTAGTGCCCTTGGCAATGGGCATGCCGTAACCGTTCCTCAGGTACAGTATCATGTTCGGCAAGATCCCATAGCTCGCCACCCTCTCCAGACACTCGTTCGCTGAACCCACAACCAACGTAAACAAAATCGTTTGTTCAAGAGTGAGTGAATGAAAGTGAAAGCTACTAAGTGAGTGGTATAGTTAGTACCTATGATGAAGGGCATGGTTCTCAAGCCACCCTTTCTGGGTTCAGAATCACCAGAACCACTGCCATTTTCTAAGAGCTTTTCCTTCGTTGCTGCTGAAGACTCCATTTCTTTGCTTTTCTTTTTGGGATGTTTATTCAAATTGGAAGACCATCATGCAGTGGGGGTTGAATGAAGAAATACACCGCTTTGTATCTGGACAAAAAAAAAAATCAACTAAATACCTCGTTGTCCACGCTTTTCTCGAGTTGAATTTTAAATTTTGTTTTGTTGGGGTTCTAAACTTTAAGATGTAAATTATTGATTAAATTATAACTTTGGTATTTTAGTTTATTGTAATTTTTTGTTTTATTCTTTTATTTTTTTAAATTTTATTTTGATAATTTGAGTGAAGTGTACTTCCATTAAAAAAAATTTTACTTTTTGATATGATTTTAAATTAATTTTTTAACTAATTTTAAACATAAAAAATTATCTCGTTCAATTTATTTACATAAATATTATAGAAATCAACTAATATTTGAATCAAAATAAATCATAAATAAGATAAAAAAAAATTGTGTGATTAATGAGTACCGTAAACAATAAAAAACTAAAAAATTATATATCAAATTCTTTTTTAGATGTTTATGAAGCTTACTTTTCATGTAATTTTAATTATGTTTATGACTTTTTTTTTTAATCTTAATTGAATTCTATAATTTTTATGTAGATAAATTTAAAGATACAAATTTCAATCTTGAATCAGTTAAAAAAAATAGTTTAAAATCATGTTGAACATTCATAAATCCTCAAAGAGACCAACCTAGTAGGAGAGAATTAGTTGCTTAAAAGATAAGTTAGTCCTCCAACTATTTTTATAAACATAAGACTAAACAAAAATAATTTTAAATTTCAAAGACGAAAAATAAAATTAAGCTAAAAAATTAAAAATGCATTTAAACATAATTAAAATTTTGCAGTATAATAAATCTCTCGGTCCTTCTAGCATTTGCCTCTTTTTATTCGTTAGCTTTTGTATTGCCCGCTTTTTTTTTTGAAAAAACAATAAAAAATCCTCCAACTAATGCTTATGGCTTTTAAGTATAGCAAGGATTTTATCATTTTCAACCAAAAAAAAAATTAATGGTTAAGAATAGAATCTCGGATAATACATAGTTATTTATTGACAAAATATTTATTTTTTTATTTTCTCTTTTAGTTAGAAAAATATAATAAATAAACATTTTTAAATATAATAATTATAGTTGAAAATTAAGAATATTTTAATCTACGAAAGCATTTAATAGAAAGAAAAGTTTTTTCATATAGGAAATTTTAAGAAGAATGATTCCAATAAACTACAAAAATTCTTTTGCTTAGTTATAAATATTATTAGAAATGTTTAGATATGTTTATTGGAAATTTAAGTTTTTATATTTAGTTTTACTATAACTTTTCGAAGTATATAGGGGATTCCAAAAATATTATTATTGAAAAAATAACATTAGATAGACTTATGTAAAATTTTATTGTAAAAATATTTTTGATAAATATGTTGGTGTAATTTTAATATTTTTATTTAATCTTAACATAATAAAAATCTTCATTCTCTCTACTTTAATTTTTTTTTTACAGTTTCTAATAAAAAATTTCTTGAATGGTACAGTAATAATATTTATAAAAAAATTGTTAACTAATACATTAATAATATTTAAAGACATAAAAATAAAAATATTAAAAATATAATGTCCAATATATTAAAAAGATTAAAATAATATATTTTATAAAATAGTTTTATTTTTAAAATGTATAGAATATTTATTAGTATTTAATTTTTAAAATATAATTATTTTGTAAATTTAATTAAACATTTTTTCTAAATTTATAATTATATTAAATGGATTAACAAGGGTGTTGGATATTTTTGCATCATTAAAATTTTATTCCAACTTGGGAAAGTAAGATTCTCAACTTCCATGAAAATGTTTTTGTAGGAAACATAGCTAAAAGTCATTCCCATGTAACAATGTTTTCTGAAAATATTTTTTTATAATAATATATCAAATATGGGAAATTAACTTTAACTTTCTAAGCTTTATGGAAAAACTAAAACTTTCTCATCTATCAAATATCTTCTAAATGTATATCAATTAAGTATTTCTTAATTTGTGTATTATAGTTTTAAAAGATTATTATTTAGGAATAAAGAGGATAAAATATTCCTAATGCATTAATTAATTAGTTACATGACAATATTAAAATAATAAATTTTAATAACTTTTAAAATTATATAAATGTATTGACAAATTTAATATCATTAAACTAAGTAAATTTTTTTAATTATTTTGAAGTGGTTAAAAGAATATTATGTCTTATGAAATATTTAGATTTAATTACACTTTTGTTTCTATTTTATGAATTTGGTCTCTTTAATTATTTTTTCTTAAATTCGATCTCTCCATTATTTTAATTATACAATTTTGAATCATTTGGTAACTTCACATCTAATATTTAATGAAAATGTTGATGTGATAATTTAGTATTGTGTCATGTTAGTATGAATCTAGTAAGTCAGAAGTGCAATAAAATGTCACTTTTTTTTTGGTAAATACTGAATGTCAAGTCAATGGATACACAAAAACTGTACAATCAAAATAGTTGAAATATCAAATTCACAAGAAAAAAATAAAGCACCAAATTTGAAAAGACAATAATAAAACAAAAATACAATTAAGCTTATTTTGTATATTTTAACTTTTAAAGACTAAGAAAATATTAATAATATATCTTTTAAGATATTGTTATTATAGTTTAATAATTATATATTTTCAATATAAAACTATTTTATATTGATAATTAATTAAATTTCTTTATTTTACAACATCATATTATATTATTTTAATTAAATTTAAAAAAATAAGGGATTGAGGTTTTGAGATGGGTGAGTAGGGTGAAGGAAGGTAGCTAGAAAAATGAGGGTTGTATTTTTGAGATGAGGGATGAAGTAGAGAGGGTGAGTGAAAAAAATAAGGGGTTGAAGTGTTGAAATGGGAAAATGGAGGCTCGTGCAAATTATTTTTGACTTTGTTGGTTGAATCTCTATCACCATCCATAAGCGAACTTGGCATCCATAGAGAAACTTGTCATCCAAAGAAGATATCATCCAAAAGCAAAATGACTGCATTGTTCTATTCAGGAAGTATCTCCGAAAAAGAGTAAAGAGTTGTTTAAGTTATCTAACTTATCACATGAATCATTTTTTTCATATATACAACTTGAAATCATGATTTAACGTTCAAATTATACCAAATGCACTATTTTGAGAACATGGCAGTTTTAGATTAACAAAGGGTTGCATGAAGTTTACTTTATTGCAAGTCAAATCTTCAACCAGATCATGACTCCCATGAGAATGAACCAATAAAAGCTTCATTTCTCGTCAACAAAAGACAACACATTAAAATTTAGAGAAGAATAGTCTTTTAAAGAAGCTCTGCAAAAATCAAAACTGTGGCATTTAATGTTGACTCAACCATTCCTCATGCACAAGTAATGTTCAAATTTCTACATGTTATAAAAAGAAAGATTGATCAAGCTTGAAAAATAGAAAATAATTACGAGAAAAGCACAACAACATCAAAAAAAAAGATTAAGTGATATACTTTAAAGTCGCTTTGGACGACTCTCTCATTCTTTATCTGTAAAGCTTACTTTGCTTAGCAAAGCTAAGTTTTTGTATATTGTATTGTAATACGTTCACTATATGAGTAGAGTTTGTTGTAAAAACTCATTGAGTTGGTGTGATAGCCTGAAAAGGCTAAATGACAAAAAAAAATACTTGGTTTTTTTGTAATCACGTAGATTACAAGGGTCGGAATACCTCGAGAGGTAGAGAGTACTTGGTTTTCTTATAATCAAGTAGATTACAAGGGTTGTAATACTTGGAGAGGTAGAGAATACTTGTTTGTAAGTCAAGAGACTTAGCGGAATTCCTTCATGTTGAAGGAACTGGACGTAACTTTGTTGAAAGAGTGAACCAATATAAACTCTATGCGTTTTCTCTCTAACCCTACACTCTTTACATTTTGCACTTCTTCGGATGACCTTTTTGGACGCTCCCTTTAGACGACCATATTAAATTGTATTTTAAATCCTTCAGATTTTCAAAAATCTTTTTTAAATCACACACATCATACAATTCAATCATCCCTTCTTGTGTTTTGTATGTACCTTCAATTGGTATCAGAGCTCATCCTCTAAGGATTAAGCATTTAATAGTGCAAGGGAAACGATCCTGAAAGCTATGGAAACCAAAGGAAACGTAGTGAACAAACCTCTCCTATTTAAAGGCTAAAATTATGACTATTAGAAACAAAGAATGATGGCATTCTTTAAAGCATGTCACATTGACATGTGGGACATAGTTGAAAATGGAAATTATATCCTTACCAACAAAGAAGGAATAGAGATTCGATCTTCGTCGAACAAAGAACAAAAGACAAGGTACCTTCCAAACTCAAAGGCTAGAAACTTTCCCATGTGTGCATTAACGGAATCAAAATATGAGAAAGCTCATAGTTGCAAGTCATCCAAAGAAATGTTGGACACTCTTGCTTTAGCTTACGAAGATATGTCTCAAGTAAGAAACTCTAAAATTAGCATGCTAGTACATAAATATGAATTATTTAAAATGGAAGATAATGAAGCTATTGATCTAATGTTTGGAAGATTCTAAATAATTATTAATAATCGTAGATCACTTGGCAAAACTAATGATAATTATGATAAAAACAAAAATTTTGAGAAGTTTGCCTAGAAGATGCAAACCACAAGTCATAACCTTGAGAGCGTCCAAAGACCTTAAGAAGCTTCCCATGGAAGAACTTCTGGATACACTCAAAGATCATGGGATGAAGCTAAACAAAGATGAAGGGCAACGAAAAGGAAAGTCCATAGCCCTCAAAGCTTAGAAGGCTTCTAAAGGCTCAACATCCAAAGCCTTCAAGGTAAAGGAATCATGTGGAGACACATCAGACGAAGATTGTTTTGATAAGGATGAACTCTTTTTCATTTCAAGGAAGATCCAATCTATGTGGAAGCCTAAGAGAGGATCAAGATGGAAGAATAACTTTAGGAAGCACACCAAGGAAACAAAAGACAATACACAAGTGATGTGTTATGAATGTAAGAAACTAAGACACTTTAAATATGAATGTCCTAACCTTGAAAATGAGGAAAAGAAGGAGAAGGAGAAACCACTCATCAAGAAAAAGAAAATGCTCATGGCTACTTGGGAAGATCTTGACATGTCATCATCAAAAGATGAAGATGAAGAAGCCAACTTATGCTTGATGGTAGACATAACATTTAAGATGACGATGATGAAGAGGTAAATTTCAATAACTTATAATATTTAGAAATAATGTATCAAGAACTTCTTTCAAATTTCTTAACTCTTTCTCTTGGATACAAAGAACTAAAAAGTAAATTTTCAAAATTGTCCAAAGACTTTGAATCCTTGGAAAAAGAAAATAGTATCCTTAAGAAAGAAAATGAAAAGTGAAAGAAGAACAAACCAATGACTTATCTAAAGTCAACATTTTTGAAGTAATTGAACCTTAAAAGGAAATAACTGACCTTAGACAAAATCAGGCCAAATTTCTCAACAGTAGAGAAAATTTAAACAAGTTGCTAAATACAAAAAAAGTCCACATGACAAATACAACGTAGGTTTTGAAAAGGAAAAGGAAATAAAAGAAAAACCTTCAACTTATAAAAAGTTTTGGACACAAATTTTATAACTGCAGAAAGCGTCCAAAAGGACCATGGGTACCTAAATCAATTATTATTCTTGTTGTAGATGTGTTTAATAGCATGAAGGAAACCCATGTCATGGTACTTGGACAGTGGGTGCTCACATCAAATGATGGAGGAAGAGTATATGTTACAAGACCTCAGGCCAAAGAAAGGAGGATGGGTTACCTTCAAAGGTAATTAGAAAGGTAAGATAGTTGGTGTAGGAAGGATTGGTAAGCATTCCTAATATTTTATATGTTAAAGGATTGAAACATAATCTATTGAGCATAAGTCAATTGTGTGACAGTGGGTATGATGTATCCTTTAACAAGGGTGAATGCATAGTTAGGGGCTGTAATGATTCTATAATGTTTTCTACTAAAAGATAGAACAATATGTATAAGATTGATCTAATAGATCTGATAGGCCTAACTAATCAAAATGTAACATGTCTGGTGTCCATAAATGATGATCAATGGACGTGGCATAAGAAACTTGGTCATGTAAACTTAAGACTTATATCCAAGCTGAAAAAGCATAACCTCTTGAGAAGTCTACCAACCTGTGTGTACAAAGCTTATATGTTATGTGATGCCTGTCAAAAAGGGAAACAAATCAAAGGATCTTTTGAGTCCAAAAATATTGTTTCCACTTCTAGACCTATGGAACTATTACATATTGATTTGTTTGGACCTACCAGAATTGCCTCATTAGGTGAAAAACATTATGGACTAACAGTAGTCTATGACTATTCTAGATGGACATAGGTTATATTCCTTGCCCACAAGGATGAGACTTTTAAGGTCTTCTTTATATTCTACAAACATATTCAAAATGAAAAAAGTTTTAATATTGTCTCTATCAGAAGTGATCATCAGGAGAATTTGAAAATGAAAACTTTCAACAGTTCTGTGAAGAACATAGAATTCGTCATAATTTTTCCTATCTAAGAACTCCTCAACATAACAGTGTTGTTGAAAGAAAAAATAGATCTCTTCAAGAGATGGTTAGAACAATGTTGAATGATTTTAACTCTTCTAAATACTTATGGGTAAAAGTTGTTACTATAGCCTGTTATTTGCAAAACAAGATATATATATATATATATATATATATATATATATATATATATATATATATATATATATAAGACCTATTTTGGAAAGGACAACCTATGAATTGTAGAAGGGTAGACAACCCAACATTTCTTTTTGGATGTGATTGTTTTATTTTAAATACTAAGGACAACTTGGTTAAGTTTGATCCAAAATCTGACAAGGGAACATTCATTGGATACTCAACAGTGACCAAAGCATATAAAGTCTATAACTCTAAGACTTTAAAAGTTGAAGAATTCATACATGTGAAATTTAACGATTATAAGCCTGATAAGAATTATCAAAGCTAATTGAATCTTTTGTAGAGTTAAATATTGAAGAGTTGCAAACAACATCCAAAGAACCGCTTTTGGACAATGAATCAAAAACAAATGAGGCTGAGACATCCTCAAGGAACTGGCAGAAGAAAACCTACCATCCTAACCAATAGATCCTTGGGAGAAGATAGAGTTAGAACTCGATTAACCTTCAAAAACCTAAGAACGTAGATGAGGCTCTATGGGACAAAGGATGGATATTCGCCATGCACAAGGAACTAGACCAGTTCTAGAGATGGAAGTTGGTCTCACCACCAAATGACAAATCCATTATTGGAACAAAGTGGATATTGAGAAACAATTGGACAAGAATGGTAAGGTTGTGCGTAATAAAGCAAGGTTAGTAGTAGAAGGCTACTCTTAGTAGGAGAAAATATACTTCACTGAAACTTTTGCTTTTGTAGCTAGACTAGAATTCATTCTCATTTTGTTATCATTTGCAGCTCATCATAATATGAGATTACATCAAATGGATTTCAAATGTGCTTTTCTGAATGGTATAATAAATGAAGAAGATTTTGTGAAACAACCACCTAGTTTTAAGAGTGATATTTTTCCAAATCATGTTTTTAAACTGAAAGAGACACTCTATGGACTTAAGCAAGCACCTCGTGCTTGGTTTGAAAAAAACTAAGTTCATTTCTTATGACAAATGGTTTTCAAAGAAGAAAAGTAGACATTACTCTATTTGGCAAGAATTATGATTCACATTTTATTATTGTACAAATTTATGTAGATGAAATAATTTTTTGTGCTACTGGTGACTCTCTTTGTAAAGAACTTTATGAGTTAATGTAGAAAGAGTTTGAGATGAGCATGATGGGAGAATTAAAATTCTTTCTTGGACTACAAATTAAGCAAGCAAAAGATGAAATTTATATCCATCAAACCAAATATGTCAAGGAGTCACTCAAGAAATTCAATCTTGAAGATTGTTAAAAAATGTCAACTCCAATGCACCTAACATCAATCTTAAGTCTAGAAGAGATAGATAAAAAGAAATTTGATCAATATAGGTTGAAAGGCTATAATGATGCTGAATTTGCTAGAGACGAAATAGAAAGAAAAAAGTACTAGTGAAGGATACCCCTTCATTGTGGCTAATATAGTATCTTGGTCAAGTAAATCATAACTCTCTCTACAACAGAAGCAGAATATATATCAGCAAGTCAATCTTGCTCACAGCTTCTATGCATCAAGCATCAATTGGAGGATTATGATATTTTTTAAAGTAACATCTCACTTCTTTATGATAATACTGCTGTAATTAATTTATCTAAAAATCACATTTTGCTAATATCTTTCTTGTGCTAAGCATATAGAAATCAATACTGGAAATCAATTTAGTAATATCTTTACAAAGCCTCTTCTTAAAGATAAGCTTGTCCATATCAGGAATTCTCTTGGTATGACTTTTATTCTAGAATGAAGTTTAAAATCATATGGTTTAGGCATTCATAGTTAGTGCATCCATACTTTGTTCAACCATTGCATACTTGCATCTTTCTCGTTTACGAGTTGAGTCAATGTGTTTTAGTTGAATCAAGAAGAAGCCCTTGATTGCAAAGAAGCATTGGCCTCCTTCTCTTTGGCCAAGAGTTCTTTTCCCTTCACCAATATTTCATCCTTAGCGGCCAGACCTAACTGGGTGGAAGACAAATCCTTCAACAACTCATCCGAGGTCCTTTGCACATTGGCCACCTTGGTCTTCAACGCCTCCACCTTAGCCTTGCTCCTCTCTAATTTGGTAGTCGCCACATCCAAAGCCACACTTTGATCAAAGGCGCACTTGTACTCCTCAATCCAAAAATGAGTCAAGGCCCACAATCTCGCCTACACAACCGAGATTGCCTCTATAGCAACAATGGGGCCCACCCTCCTCGCAGATGCCTATCCGCTTCAGATAAGAAGTCGGGCCCTGTCAAACTTTGAAGCCAAAAGTCCTACCCCCAAAGTGATTAACGCCTCGGCTCGAGGGTAACATGGGATAGTTGGAGTATCCGACTCTTGGGGTCTATTGGAAGTGAGTTGCCCTTAAGGGCCATCGTCAAAGGAGCCACATTCCTCTTAGGCTGAGGCGCACTAGCACCCTCAATTGAAGCCTTCCTCTTTAGGTTCTTCAAAGGGCCTTCAACAGTAACCACCTCAAGAGCAGGTTCCATGGCGGGCATCAGAGAAGCCAACACATCGAGTTCGACAAGGGTCGACATAGATTGCCTGAGGCGCTTAGCACGCACAACTCGAAAATTGAACTTGCCCATCAAACCTACACAAAACAAATACAAGTCAAGACACAACCATACACAAACACCCACACATTGAAAAATAAAAATACTCACTCGCTAAGTCTCTGATTGGGGTACGCAAAAAGCAAATCTTGACGACCTCCCGACAATTGAGACCTTGGGTAGCTTGTATAGATAGTCAAGATCGGCAAGATCGAAGGCTGACATCTTCTCCTAAGCCCACCCATTAAACTTATTGAGTCGCCTTCAATACTAGAGGAAGTCTTAACTTTGACTTTGTAGAAGCAGCCTTTAAACCCTTTGTAAGAGGCATAGTAAGCATTGAAGAGGCTGGACTTGGGCACTGATAAGCTTTGAGTTGGTTGTCACTTCTCCTATCAAAATACTAGATTTTTCCTATGTTAATAGTAGAACAAGGTCAACCTAGGTCATTCTTCTCAAGGACACGTGGTTCTTGTATTTCTAGGATGCAAGGCTGACTTATATGCAAAACAGGATATGTAGAGTGCGGACGCAATGTGGAAAAGTAAATTAGGGGGTTTTGTTGGTAACGTAAGGTACAAGAAAATAAATTGCTGGAAGTAAACTAATGGCTACCTAGGAAAGTAAAAGGCAACTTCGATTAACTATAATTACAATTACCAGAACAATAGTTATTATACTGATTTCACAGTTATTTAACGAGATGGTTCTAAGTTCCAGTCCCTATTATGAAAGCAACTCCTCACCAATCCAATTTCTTACGACGATTACCGAACATTCATCCATTGCTAACTGAGGATTTACATAATCGTTGCCTCGAGTTTGGCAAGGATTACGCCCTTGGTTGATGTAGGTTTTCTATTTATTACCTATATTATTGTTAGAGTAGTTCCAATCGTCCCCTAAACTAACATGCTCTATTCCTACCTTATGCAAGAATAGATTATGCTAAGCAAAAATTACAATCATAACAGTAAAGGAAAATAGATTCATTGGCTAACGAAGTACTGATACATGCAAAAAGTTGTGATTCGTGGATGGAGTGTGGATCAACTTCCCGTGACAATGGCTAGCAGTAGTTGCAGTGTTCCACCTACGTTGGCCAGGTATTGAGGGGTTGAATCACCAAGCAGTGTGCCAGCGCGCCTTGACAGTCTCCTCTTGGCAACCAGCCGCTACCCAAACACAGGTCTTGCACCTACTCGATCGACTAGGCACTTCATGAAGCATCATGGAAAAAAGAGGGAAGAAGTGGGTAATGGATGTATGCGTAAGTCTTATGTAGCTGGCCAAGCTCGTGCTAACCTTGAACTCAGCTTCACGTCCCTTATTTATACATGCATCATCCTAATTAACTTCTAACGAAAATAACAGAAATAATCGTTTTGTCGTAACAGAATTAAAAGACTCAAGTAACTACATAACGAACATAACAACTTCAACTAATTAACCGTTTTCCTAAATGACACATGCTAGAATTGCTGGAGTGGAGTCGGCCACTGCTTGTCGGGACGGATCCGGACGAATGGGAGTCAGCACATGGAGCTGGCCTCATAGGAGTCGGCATCCAGTTAGGACTCAGCATCAGTCAAGAATCAGCATCTGATTTATACGCGAACATGAAGTTAGTCCTATGATGTCGGCTCTGCAGGAGTCGACATGCGACTACTAGTAATAGAGTCGGCCTTGTGGAGTCGGCTTGGTCCGTTTGAGCTGGAGTTGGCAGGTTGGAGTCAGTTACATCCAGAGTCGACTATGCAGGATGTCTTTAGTGCCGGGACACCTTCGGTCTCGGCTTCAGCTGGCCGAGACGCCTTCGCTTGTCCGAGATGCATTCAGTCTCAATCGTATTGGCTTGGAAGACTTGGTCTTGGTCTCGGCTAGGATGGTTTGGGACTCCAGTTTAACCTACAAAATGAGACTAATCTATTTGTTAGCTAAAATCAGCAAATTAGCATGGATTTTGTATTTTCCTTATTTTAACCTAGGAAATCTAAACCTTAGCTAATATGAGATTCTTAACTACAATTTAGAATCTAGTCTACCCATATTCAGACCTTATTAAGGGCTAAAATAGGAATTATAATACCCCACACTTACATTTTTGCACTCCTGGGAAAAATTAGAACAGATCATTTACGGAAGAGACAAATGATTTGTGAGAATAAAAATGCATTTTTAAATGAAACCTTCAATTTGATGAAACATACAAAGTATACATTCACCCCTAAAATCAAGGTACTCAATCAATCTATGAAATTACTTTCTCCAACATCCAAAGCGAACAAGAAAACAACAAAAATTAAAGTGTAACCAAAAGAATGATAGAGCACTCTCAAGGTGTATTCTCTCATTCTCTCCAGTGTTTAGGAATAGTGTTTACACTCAAACATCCTATGTTAACTAGTACTACCAAATTTTGACTAGTCTGTAATTTTACGATTTTAAAAACACATGTAATTTAACGATCACTAGGACTTTATTTTGGGTTGTAACGTGGCTAGGGTAAAGTAAGATATATATATATAAGAGGTGAAGTGAGCTTGAATAACCAAAGGAGAGAGAGGAGCAATGGGGAATAAGTCCTATAAGTATGGAGACTAACCCCACAAAAAATATTTCACACAACTCTCCCTTCCTTTCTTTCTTTCTTACTTTCCTCACTTTTTATTTTTCTTTTGTATACTTGCTGCTTGTGTTGCATTTTTCTCGCAACCTTTTTGCTTTTGCTGCCCTTTTCTTTTCTTTGACTCAATCCTCCATTTTCTTTTATACCCGTTTCTTCCTTTTTTAACAACCCTTTTCACCACATACAATTGTTTGGTACCAGCCATTCTTTCAGTATACTACTCGCAAAACCTTGAGGTACTACCCCCACACTTATATGGAACCTATTCCCAAAACAATTCCAAATCTCCTCTGACCCCTACAGTTTAGGTTGATAATGGTTTTTCGGCTTTTGGCTTGTAATGAGCTACCATAAGAAAAAATGATTATATAGGCTCATAAGAGGGTGAACGAGGGATTTTACTTGCAAGGTAGGTCCATTTGGCTAGTAGCTTTGTAAAGAAAAGATGGCCTAGATCTTGTCATTAACGCATATGAAACAAGCAATATAAAAGAGAGTCGAGACAAAATCTAGAGTAATCTAGCAACATAGATGCAAAAATAACACAAGAAAGAAGAGAATGGAAAAATGTAACACCACTTCCTATAAGGCTCAAAAAATCTTACACGGCTATCTCTCTATCACACTGATGGTTTCAACTTTAATTTTTCAGTCACTTATTTCCTAAGGATGCAAAAATTTTGTTCCATGTCAAGTTTGAAAAACCTCTTAATCTAGGATTATGCATTACCTCTTCATGTTTTATTCATCCTAAAGAAATCCATTTAAACTTTGCAAAATGTTTTTCTCAGCAAATCAAAACAAAAAAACAACTAGAGAAAACAAAACAAAACAGAAAACATTACAAAAAAAAGAAAAAAATGAAAACAAAAATGCAATAGCCGGAGTTGGCCTGGACTCAGCAAAAACGAAGACAGAGTCAGTACGAACTCAGCCGGCAGCAATGTTCACAAAACAAATAGAAAAAATAAATGAAGAAAATAGAACAAAAAGAACAGAAAAACACCTACTATACTAACCCCCTCCCCCCCAACACTTAAATGAGGCATTGTCCTTAATGCAAACATATATGCACATGGAAAAGGGGGAAAATAAGAAAAAACTTCTTCCTCGAGGTGGGAAGAACATGTAAAATCTGATATTCAGTATTTGTGCTCCACTCCTATTTGTGATGGCTTAGGGGAGCTTCCTCCTCATCCATCTTGATATTTTTAGCATTATATCTTTTGCTAGCTTCTTCAATAAAAATCTGATCGGTGATTGCTTGACCAGGTGACCATGGAAGCTACTCATCTTCCTTAGGTCCAATAACAGCTCTTCTACCTGGAGCTGGTTAGTTGTTCTTACTGGAACCTGTAATGGCAACACCCTGGACGCCAAAGGGATTTACACTGCTACAACCTTTGTAGTACTTGCATTGTCTAAAACTCCTACACTCTCGCTAGCAGCATTGCAAGTATGGCACTAGTAGTGGCTCTTCTGTTGGTGAGGGAGTTAAACACGGTTTAACCGCTGGTTGTAGACTCGGTTGTCGAGATTGGCTTCGGTGGTCTGAAAGTAGAGGCGGTTGGCCCAGAGTCATCCTGATTGTCCACGTGTAGTGTCGGTTACTAAGAAGAGTTGTGACTTCTATCTGGCTGCGGACTTGGCTATGGAACCCAGACTCCGCATTTACTTGATGACGGACTTGGCAATCAGGAACCGACTTAGCCTCAACTGGTTTGCAGTTTTAGCTCTTGGAATTGGACTCGATGTCTTCTTGTTTGTTCGAGTCGAAACCAGCTCCTTCTAAGTTATTAGACTTGGCCCCGGCTTCATCTCGAATGTCAGAGTCGGTCTCGTCCTTCCGGTTTCTGGAATCGTACTCAGCCCTCTTCGGATTTTTGGAGTCGAAACTAGCTTTTCTCTCATAGCTAGCGTCGGAACAGGCTTTCATCACTACTGCTACTTCTGCCTCTACTACCCTTTCAGCAATAGAGACTTGAATTTCTGCACAGATGGAGCACTACGTGCCTCCATCACACCTATATTCACAGTCAGCTAAGCAAGAAAAAGAAAACTCAATCATATAAACCATGTTAGCAAGGTCAAAAATATCAAGAGAGGCAGAAAACTCCGACAAATCAGCTGCAAAACTATTAACAAGGTCCAAGACTTCAATCCCAGAATTTGAAACGTTAGTCAAGTTAGTCCTGTTAGCCACAGAATCTAAATTAATTTCAATCATATAAGCAACAGCATACATGTTGACCACAAAGTCATCTATTTCAGCCATGTTACTACTGCCCGACATGTCAATCCTAGAGTCAGCAACTTTAACACTATCGAGAACTCAACCACAAAGTTGACAATTTTCACCATATCAGCAAGATCAGCACCCTTAGTCCTTTCAGCAAGGTCAGCATCATCCATCATAGAGTAGGAAGCTTCAACCTTATTAGTCAGGTCAACAATAGTCTCTATGTACTCGACACTTTCAACCACCTCAGTAGAGTTAGAAACATCTACTACAGCTGCAAGAACCTCAATCATCTCGGTAGAGTCAAAAACATCATCCACAGAGCCGGAAAATTCAGCCATCTCTACAAAGTCAGCAACATCCACCATAGATATAGAAACTTCGGTCAGCTCAACAGAATCAAAAACATCTTCTACGGAGTCAGTAACTTCTGACACAACATCAACATTTGTGACTACTAACGGTTGTACTACTACCACTTTTGAGTTAGCTATCACTCCGACACTTGCATCTAAATTACTAGCATTACGAATTTGTACACAATTAGAACACTTAGTTAAATACTTACAGGTGTAATTACTATCTGAATTTGGAATGTTAGAGAATTCATAACACAAATTAGTGGACTGTTGTGGTGGTAGCTCTTTGGCACTTATATTTTCCTCTATTGGGCTGGGGATAGTTTGAAAAGAAGTATGTCCAAATCTCTTCGAATAGAGTTGATTTGCCGTAGTGGTTAAATCTCCAACTTGTGTTCGCAAATCCTGCAGTGTGGCACATATGTCCTTCTAGAACTTCACGAAATCCTCCAGCAAAGATGCATTACCAGGTTGCGGAACCAGTTGTTGGAAAGGTGGCGGTTGAGATTACAGCGGTCTGATGTCATATATAATAGGACACGTGTTGGTGGGATGTCCTCCAGAGCCACACATACCACATTCTTTCACAACTACCTCTTTCTTGACTTCGGATGTAGTTGGCCCCATGGGGTCTCGCTGAGTGCTACCTGCAAAATCACAAAACTCAGGCAACACATGGATTAGTCTAGAGTAATACTATTCACATGACCAAGCCTGGTCCTAGTCGGAGTCACGCGGACACCTAGGTTGGGGCATCATAGTGCGTATAGGCTAGTCCCTCCAGGTCAGAATTGGTATCAGCAATCACTAAGACAGATGAATCAAAATTGGAGGAAATGGAATCAATACCAGAATCAGAATGGGATGCACATGTATTATTAACAAAAGTAAACAAAAATAATAGAAGCAATAGATGCTTAAAAATTTTATGTAGAAGCTAAAAATGCAATTATGCAGAAAATACACGAATTAAAACAAAAAGGATTTATGCAAAAAGTCTCTCACAGGATATGAAAAGAAAATTTCTACAAAAATTACAAGGTAGGAAAACTATATTACATTGAAATTGGAACTCAAGGATGCCCAGCTGTGCAAAATACGCACAACTGGACTCGGCTATACATGCAACTACACTTGGCATACACTGGTTTTACACCTATGGATCCAGCACATGCAAAATTCAGAACACCGGCCTCGGCACATACAACAATTTATTAACAACATAATTGGAAACTCATAACTACGCATGCATACCGAATTGGACGTAAACTAGGCATTCAGAAAACATAATCTTGACTTGACACCAAAACAGATTCTTCACAAATGAAAATGGAGACTCGAAACATAAAAGAACATAGACGCAGACTCAGTATAACAAACGAATGGACTCGACAATAAGCAAAACAGACGCTTCAATTAGTGCAAGGAAAGACCCAACGGTAAGCACACAACACAAAATCAGTAGTTAGTAAAAAGAAAAACAGACACACAGTTAATACCCACAAACTTAATAGTTAGTAACAAACAGATTAAAAAGAAGAGAAACAAAGTCAGTAATATATTAAAGAAATAGACACGGCCACTAATACTTAGACACGACACTCAACACACTTGGGTTTGCTCTTAATCAGACTTGGCACATTAGGAACACAGAACGTGTATCCCCGGCAACGGTGCCAATTTGATAAGCGTTGAGTTGGTCGTCACTTCTCCTATCAAAATACTAGATTTTTCCTATGTTAATAGTAGCACAAGGTCAACCTAGGTCATTCTTCTCAAGGACACGTGCTTCTTGTACTTATAGGGTGCAAGGAAAAGTTATATGCAAAACAGGATTTGTAGTGTGCGGACGCGATGCGGAAAAGTAAATTGGAGGGTTTTGCTGGTAACGTAAGGTACAAGAAAATAAATTGCTGGAAGTAAACTAATGGCTACCTAGGAAAGTAAAAGGCAACTTCGATTAATTACAATTACCATAACAATAGTTATTATGTCGATTCCACAATTATCTAACGAGATGGTTCTAAGTTCCAATTCCTATTATGAAAGCAACTTCTCACCAACCTAATTTCCTACAACGATCACCGAACATACGTCCATTGCTAACTGAGGACTTACACGATTGCTACCTCGAGTTTGGCAGGGATTACACCCTTGGCTAATGTAGATTTTTTATTGATTACCTATATTATTGTTAGAGTGGTTCTGATCGGCCCCTAAACTAACGTGCTTTATTCCTACCTTACACAAGAACAGATTATGCTAAGCAGAAATTACAATCATAACAATAAAGGAAAATAGATTCATTCATTGGCTAACGAACTACCGATACATGCAAAAAGTTGTGATTCATGGATGGAGGGTGGATCAACTTCCCGCGACAATCGCCAGCAGTAGTTGCAGTGTTCCACCTACTTTGGCCAGGTACTGAGGGGTTGAATCACCAAGCAATGTGTCAGCGCATCCTAATAGTCTCCTCTTGGCAAAAGCTATTAGTTATATTTGAAACCAAAGACTTAATTTTAATTCAACAAAAACCCATAAACCAATGCTTATTTTTCCTAAAATACAATTTATTTAATTAATGAAAAATATAATTTAAAAATTTACTTATTTAATAAAATAGTTACAAAACAATAATAATAATAATACAATAATAATAATAATAATTATTATTATTAGGATGTTACATTAAAAAAAACAATAATAATAATTAAGGTGTTACATAAAACCTTGCTAGAACCCTACAACAATTGTGATCAAATTTTCATGGCATGTTCTCCTCACGTTTGGAATAGCAAAATTTTCGTAGGGTTTAACTTTTTAACTTTTGGTTTTTGGGTGAGCTTGTAGTTGTGGCCCTATGGGATTTAATAGCTTCTCACACGTAGTTGGAGTTTCAGCAAAAATTTACTTTCATTTTCATGCACCTTTTTGAAATAAAACGAATAGTTTAATGGTTATATATTGGTAGGATAAAATAGTTTTATATTGTGATTCAATTATAAATAAAAAATAGATTCTAATAATTATTTACTAATAATGTAAAATATATTTTATATTATCATTTAATTATAATTCATTATTTGTATGTTTTTAAAATATTTATTACAAAAGTTAATACATAATAGTTTATGATTAAATGATAGCATAAAATAGTTTTATACAATTAGTATAATTACATCAAACACAACTTTACAAAAGTTTCTAGATAAAATATTTTTATGAAAAAAAAAATACTAAAACAAGAGTTTAAAAATAGGAAAACACAATAATACTCTTAAATAATTCTTAACTTCAAATATTTTTTAAACTAAAAAAATTATAAAATTATTAAGCTACTTCAACTTTACTTTTAAATATCTTATTTGTAACTTTAACTTAAAAGTAAAACTAAAAAAAAATCAAATAAAATACTACCTTAAAATCATAAATTTGAAAGAGCTAAATAATTTAGAAGAAATATATAGAAAGAGAAGTTTTTAACACATCAACCCGTTAACCTTCTAACTCTAAAATTATGACAAAATAACAGTTGTTAATTAAAAAATAATAATTAAAAATTTAATAACTTCATATATATATATATATATATGTATATATATATATATATCCTTTATCCCATTTTTAATGATAATAAATAATTTTACCATTACACTATACGTCTTTAAAGCACGTTATCCACCTCAAAAAAGTAAAAATGTCACCTTTCCAAATTATCTCTGAATGCAACGTAGATTACAAGTAGATTATCTCTGAATGCAATGAAAATTACAAGTAGACAAACTTGATGGTGGGTATTTTATAATTAGTATTGTAAAACCCTAAACTACATTCACTATCTATTTTCTCTTAAAGTAATGTCATAATCATTATGATATAAATGCTCTTTATAAATCTCTTAATTAAGAGAAATGACAAAAGTTAAAATTTCTTAACTACAAAATTATATAATTTTACTTTTTATTTAATAAGTCTCAATTATGAATTCATAATTTTAAATAAATTTTAGAATAAATAATGTATAAAAAAATTATTCTAGCATTCAATTATAAATCAAACAAGTTTGTTAACTTTTTACTATAATTATTTTAAAAATCACACAAACAATTATTTTTAATTGGTGGATAATATAAATTTTTTTATACTGACAATACATAAAAATTAAACTCTAAATTTTAATTAATAATAAAAATAGATTAAAAAATATATTACCAACACTCCCATCGATAAATAGCACTGAATCAGTTGCACATTTTATACCACTCTAAAGTTTATGCCAATTTCCATTTGATTTCAAATAATTATGATCTGCTAGAACAAGTGTCATTAACACTGTCAAGAAAAAATGTGATCAGGAAACACCCAAATAAAAGGAAACTTCAAATTTAGAATATCACAAATGCACCAATCCAGCAGGTTCCATCCTGGCCATAAATTGTAATAAAAGAAAAAATCATAAAAATGCTTTAAAAATTTAACCATTCTATACATGCTCTGTGCACTAGGGAAAGATCACAGAGGCAAGAATTGCTAAGGTACTTTTTTATGTATAAGCCATGATCAAATTTTACTCCACCGTGACTGCACCGTTGTCAGCCTTTTGCGGGGTAGCTCGAAGGCGTAATTTCAGGTACCCAAATTTTCCGGCGCCTGGTGATGAACCCTCAAAAATAAAGGGCAAATAACCAGTAGCTTTCTTGTACCTCTGCTGAACCTGAATCAAAATTTGTTGTAGGATTCACACACTATTAGTATTTCATGAAGTCTCACTTACTAAGGTTTTGTTTTGAATAAGTTCTATAAAGAAAAGAACATGGCGGAAAAGAATATATTTTTAACCATAAAAGATTTTTCCATAACTTCCCTCCAAAATAGATATTAAGCATTTCTTAGTTATAATAATATGTTAAATTCATAATAAAATAAAAATTACCTTAAAAATGTGTTCACTGCTCTTGAGACAGTTTCTACCAATTACACAAACTGTTCCACCTGAACCGCCACCAGTTATCTTGGCTCCACATAATGTCCCACCTTCAGATTTAGATGCTGCACTGTGCTGCAACTCTTGCACCAAGTGTACAAGCCTATCTGTTCCATCAGAGCCAAGTCCACAAGCACTGTAGCTATAGTGGCACTGCAAATGATAGTTAAAATTCAATTAATTTTATAGTTTGGTATTCTTCAATTTCAACACCAAAGTTTATATTAAAAAAAGGGGGCAAGAAAATAGCTTCCTATCATTTGACTCAGGCTATTCATTTGCATTTTAACCTAATTAACAGTAAATGATATAGACATCTAACTGATTGTTTTAATCTTCCTGATATGCACTTTTTTAAGCCAGTGAATGCTTTATCATGACAAGCAATTGTTCATAACATGCAAAAAATCATAGTTTCAAATACTCAAATTAGGAACCAATATTAACCAAGTGTTCATCCAAAATTGTCATTTCAGTTTCATTGTAACTTTTGCATGCTACCAAAATTAGGACAGTAAGTTGATCAACTGAAGCTGTAGATGTACCTGATATAGCAATTCTCCTAAGGCTGCAAGCTGATAGGTTGAAGTTGCAGATGATAGAAGTGCTTTGAAGGTCTACACACCATATGATGGAGGAGTATTAATTAAAATTTCAAATATTCATAACAGGAAACATGAAATAACTGCTTCATGATAACAGGTAAAAGTTACCCTGTCTGAAAAAAAAGATGTGTTTTAAGCAAGTTATTGTCTCTTTAAATATTTAGATTTTGTTTGACAAAGCATTCAAACATAAAGTGTACCACATCCTATGATTATGATCTATTAAATATGATAATTATTTGCCAAATATACATGACTGAGTTGTAGAATCTTATACACTGGCTTGACTACATTATTAACTTAAAAAAAAATAATATGAAGATAAATTTTCTTAAGTATCAAATTACCACAGCAGAGTTTTACTGAGATTTATACATAATAATTGGGCATAAGGATGCAACAATTAGAACAAATCATTAGTTACTTATAACCAATTAAATTCTTTAATGAAGTCCTAACCTTGACTCGGAAATTTTCATAGATAGGATGCATTGTAGGAGCTCTAGCTCCATAAGTACGCTTCTGATCAATAATAGTGACAGGATCATTATGATTTTTATATTCCTTCAAAAATGTCTCACCAACAATGGACTCAGGAATTATCTTAGCATAAAGAGCCTCAAATCTGCAAATAAAAATGAATAGTATATTACGAAGATTTAAGGAGTGGTACTGGTATCTAAAAGGGCAAGTTGATGAAAAAAATTGAAAACGTCAATATAATATAAAGCACAATAATGATCCAATTAACAGATAACGAGACCAATTTATCTTCCTACTCCTAAAAAGTTAATGCACAAGCAATCAAAAGAGGCTTCTTATTTAAGTAGTCAAAGTAATTCTATATGCAGATGTAATAATCCATCCACTCATACGTGGAGAAAGAAATAAAGGATTTACCTGTGAGGTGGCAAATTACATAAGTAATCTAAGGAGGCTTCTTGTTTAAGTAGTTCTATATCATCTTGTTCCACTTCATCATAGTTCAACCCATTAGAAGCACACATCTCAGACAATTCCTCAGAAGCCTTGGCCTTTATCATCTTCATACCCATAAAGGTTCCAATTCTAACAGAACCATAGTCTGCACCTCCAACACTGAAATAGACAACACTTGCAATAGTTCATGAACATATTGAAGATATAATAAGGAGGACTACAACAGGATATTCTTGTGGAAGGATAGAACTATCCCCAAAGCAGAAAAAGATATATGCAGGAAATTTTGCAAATAATGATAGGCCACCAACCTGTGTCTTATTCCAGAATCAATTCCCCAGACCCGGATATGGCTGGGAATGTCAACAAGGCCAACAATCTCCGCAGGCTGCATCAATAACAAGCGATACCATGATATTATGCCTAAAGAATAAGAAAATATTGTTTTTGATAGCTTCTAATGATGCACACCTGACAAATCATAGCAAGAAGTTTGTTGGCTTCACCACATGCTGAAGCCATCTGGTCCATGACACCGCATGGAGCTCCTACAATGTGATTTTCCACCTGATGAAAATTGTAAGAGAATGATTGAAATTACATCAGGTGGACAATCATACTAGAGATTAAATATGCAATCATAGGAAATCAATATTGATCAGAGTACTGCATAAAGTCCAACCTTCTGGCATAGTATGGCCAGATCCCTTGGGCTGATATTTAATCCTGAGTTACAAAGATAGAAATTAATTTAATCAAATAGACTAAAATTGGACTCATTTAAGCTTTCAGTAAACATCAAAACAGAATCAAGATCAGGAATAAAAGTAGTTTTTCTTTTCTATATAAAAGAAAGAACGGTTGTTGAAAGCAATCTCCTTTGTAAAACAACTTGGTCTAGCAGTAGATTAATTTTATTCAGAACATTAGTGTCCAAAAATAATGGAAGAGTTTACATTTTAGTTGTTGAAAAATGAACATTAAAACAAAGCATGATTACCATGAGCAGCTGCAATAGCAGACATACTAGCAACCTCCACAGATGCAGAAGATGATACGCCTTTCCCTTCTGGGACTGCAGATGAAACCTACATATTTATTTACAATAATTAAATCTTAGAATAAAAAAATAAGGAGATAGAGTAAGTAGCACAATTATAGGTCAGGATGAATGTTTCAACATGGCACTAAAAGAGGCATGATCCTTCCATCAAGAAATGAGTTGAAAGTGGTACTCATTGGCAATTTTGTTATCAACTCTCATGGAAAATTCTCTCAGTATTCAGCAGGATATTTTGTTTGATAAAATGAAGTATTAGTAACATAGGTAGAGAACAGGAGGTACCAGCATGGCGATACTATCTTCAAATTGCACACCCAATTCAGTCATTAAGACCAAAAATGCCCCTGCAACATATGCTGCCCACCTGTGATAGTTAAACATATTAGTATAATAGAATGCCAGACATGCCTTATTCATATAAAATCATGCACAAGTGATACCCACTTTTGTGAAGGATCTTGAGCAAAGTATTTCTTTGCTTTCTCATATGAGATTGGCTTATCATTATCCATAAAATCAGACAAATCCATGTCAAAAGTTGGGCTACGATTGCTCAGTTCTGAGCCATATGATACCTGACATGATCCAGATTTGTTGAAAAAACACAGTAAGTCATTATTATCGCTAAAACTGCAAGGATATGAATATATCCAGATAATGTATGTAATTTTTCATCAAGATTATTCACTTCTCATTCTTCATTGTTACACAAACTCCAATCAATAGTTGTCATTTTTAACTAATAGTATATAGAAATTTCACATGTTCTCCAACATACGATTTGCAAGACAGCAGTTGGATTTGAATCTTTCCTTTTGTCATTCTGTCGAGCCTCAGCATGTTTCCACAGCCTATGTTTACTAGGATGGATTCTTTGCAAAGCAACATGGCAGGCTTCTTTAATTGGCATCTACAGAAGAGTTAAATGAAAGAGAAGAAAAAGCCCAGAGTGAGTAGTTGTTTAAAAATTTCACAAATAACTTTATCAATTCTGTAACAGATTGTATAGAAACATATGTCAATGTTTAGCACTGTACATCTCAGAGTTACTTTTAGAGATATAAAACTTACAAGCCTCCACCTAACAACTTAAGCTTTTAACACAATTGGACCTTGACATATATAATAAGAGTAATACAAGTGCATGTGGTACAGTATACAGCAACAGTAGAGGTATATACAAACGATAATTACTATCAACTACCACTACTTATCAAGATTCTCAACAATTAGCATCTTTGGTATTCTTATTATCCACATATTTGTCACATTCGTGAAGGATGGATAAGAATTGACCTTAGCATGCTAATTATATAATGTGTTGATGCCTAGTATAACATGTCCTTGATGTTATGTATGTATTCCTTTTTCTGGATTTCTATATTTGCTTTTAACTAATATTATCGTCAAACAGATTCTCTTTCAAATGTGAAAAACTAGAAAATATCCATTTTAGTAAGAATGTACAAGAAAGCTGCTCCTTTAGACCATTGTCAATCAATGTATATGTTCCCCTGAAAATGTTGCTTACTGGTGTGAGTACTCGCTAAGTTCAGTATTCTATTTGATATTACAGGCTTCTCACTAAGTTTGGAGTCAGTAATAGAAATTGAAAACAGTTGCTGTTTTTGAGTCTGATGTAGGTATTTTCAAAAACAATAGAAAAAGAAGTTTCATTAGAGATAAATACAACTTCAGAGAGGATAAGATACCTCTAACATACATGCTCACGTGCGCACATGCACACGCATAAAACAGTCATCAAGTACTTTATCAAACTAACATCACTTGATTGCATTTTAATTTTTTTTTTAAAAGAGTAGAAACATGTCATATCCTTCTACTGCATGTATTAGTTGGATTCACTAAAACTAAACTTCAAAGCATAAAACCTATAATAATATATCATCACAAATGTCAAAGTACATGAGTTGAAACTATATGTATCAAATGCAATGGACAATTAAACCCTCAGGAGATAGATTCAACCTGCAGTACAAGACTTCCAGAGTAGTCTGCAATACCACCCATGACGTCTAACCTTCCAGGAGCTCTCGTCACAAAAATTTCTTCCTGTTACAAGAATAGAACATCGTCAAAAGTGAAAGAATAAGTATTTGAATTTAATAGATAATGTAGTGTAGAGTCATAGTAATGCAGTTTCTTCAGCATTTCTATCTTTAAGAGGATTGCTTGTAGCCATTGAGAGAGCTCTTAGTCCAGAAGGAAGAATTTTATAAAGAAATTATTTTCATGCAAAATCATTAAGACCTCCCAGTTGAAGAGACTAGATGCAGCCTTGCGCTCCCGCCTTGTGTGCTTCTCTTGTAATTCAGATAGGTTCTGTAAGAATGCCATAGTATCTGGAAGTCCTTGAACATCTCCATGAAGAATGTCAAATTTTTCATGGTCCCTGAAGAAAGAATATAAGGAAACAAAAAGGAGGCAGTTATATTGTCTATTATTAGAATACAACCAAGAATTATACCCCGGAAAAGTGAAGTTATACTCACGAGCTAAATCCCATGCTTCCATCATCCACAGGAGAAACAGGTGTTGTGTGGCCAAGTTGGTTTGCAGCAGTTGCATACCATTCGGGGATCGCAATATCTCGGCCAGGGGCCCTTTGGAGTTGATACCCAAGAACTATGGCATCACGCAATCTTCTTACCCCACTAAGCTGGATATTATTAAGTTTTTAAATTGAAATGAAAATCCAAATTTAACCACTTTCACTATATCTTAATGAAACCAAAGTAACCATACACTTGACAAAATTAACAAAAGCCAATACTGCAACGAGTCACATTGAGAAGTCATTTACCTTATCTGATGCATAATTTTTTCCAAAAGCCGTCTCCTGTAGGATGTGGGCTGCCACCTACATTTCAAATGTTTTATGAAAAAAATATCAATTATTTGGAATAAATAAAAACTTCAATAGAACTTCAAGATCAAAGTGGGGAAAGGAGCAGCCTAGAAGAATTTAAATATTCAGTACACTAATTGGTAGATGATTACCATCCAATATAAAGATAAAGTGATAAACATTTTAATGTTTCAGTTAAATTACAAAAACAGATAGTGAGTTTGGAAGATCCATCCCAAACATTATAATTACACTATAATTACTGGCAATGATAATGCATGGTTAAATATCAATGTTGTTATAAATGACTTATCAGATAAGTTCAAAATACTGATAGCTTTCAAGATTTTCTATTCAAAGTTCTAGTGGGGGTTAAAAACCTAATTGGCATTAACCAGTATCACTGACACTTGACAACTCCAAATATAGATCTTAGAATGTGGGTTTGAGACTAACTCAACCCCAAAAGCTAGCTTAAGGATGAGAATTGTTCCCCCACTTATAAACTCTTGTCAGGCTCTATCTCTAGCTAATGTGAGACTTAAGTTTTTCTCAATACACCCCCTAGGATTAGCACTATTGGGCTTGATACATGGATAATATGGCGAGTTAACGGATTTAAAATAGGCTCTAATACCATTTTAGATTGTTCCCCATTTATAAATTTTTTTCAAGCTCTGTCTCTAGCCAAGAATGGGAATGACAGGTTCACTCCTACTCAAAATTCTGCATTATATATTTTTGGGCTACAATTGTTTAAAAGCTACAAACTGACAAATAAAAAAATTAAAAATATATGTATACATATATGTGTGTGTGTATGAGTAGAAGAACTGGCCATCAAAAAATATATATACACTAGAATTGGGTCCTTTGGGATCAAAAGTGCATGGTTCAGTTCATTTTGGTTCTGTATCTCTGTTATAAACTCCATTTGCTCGCTGGAGATTCTTTTTTCTTTGGCAGAACTCCATTAATGTTACCTCGTAAATCATGTTTTTCCTTTTAAACAGAGTTTCAAGTCATTATTCAAACAGATCCTTCATTGTTATGAGATAACAAATATGGAAGGTTAGAAATTTCTATCATTCCTAAAGTATAATTTAGACATACTATGTTGATTCTTATAGACTGTATTTCTTCAACATGAGTCCATCCCTACTTCTATCATGACCAGCCATTCCTTTATTCCACACCAATTATTAAGAGTTAAAGAAAACACAACAAATAAAATTTTAGGAAGTTACAGAAATAAAACCAGTTGCACAGAGAATAGTTTTGAAGAATCAATTAACAAAGGGAAAAGAGAATACCTCGCCACCATTAATGCCTGCTTCATAGCAGGGTTTCAAACTTATTGCACGTTCAATATAAGGTCTCCAGTGACCAGTCAGTAAATCCCTTCTAATCATTTCAACACCACATTGAGAATACTAAAAAAAAATAATTACTTGTAAGCCACTCAAATCAAATAACATAGAAGAAAAAAAACTAACATAGAGAAAGTCAATACAGTACCTCAAGCATATTTCTCAAAAAAGGTTCTTCATTGAAATAATCTCTACGAACAAAGACAAAAGGACACTTGTATGCCAAGGCCTCGCTAACAGTGCCATATCCAATTTTTCCTAAAATAACAAACAGCAATTAGTATGACTCTTTCATTTAATCCAGCTTTGCAAGTTGCAACTATTCAAGCTTCATACTAACCAAGCATACAGTCGGATGCTGCAATAATGTCAGGCGTATATTCATCTCTAGCAAGTTTCATAAAGTTAGGTGGAAGGTCATCAGTCTCAGAAGCACCACAAACCTGGATCAAAGTGTAAGACATCACCAAATAATGCCCAAGTACAATAAATGAACACTTTAAATGAGACAATGATACATAGCAAAGTAGTTGAAGAAGTACCAGGCACAACCAGCCAGGAGGTAAGAATTCCTCCTTTAGCTTCAATCCTGATGGCTGGAAACAAGACATAATAGAGGCCAAAGTCAGATGAATAGGAAATGACTCTGTTTAGAGTTGTCAATAGAGTTCCATGGCACAAAATCCAGAGAAGTGTAAAATTTTCAAGTATATGGTCATATAGATGACCAAAGAACAATAACAAATTAGTATTGACAATAACAAGTCCTGTAAAATATTTTTATAGGAACTGTAGACTTTGTTATGAATTTGTGTGACAACCAGAAATGATAATTACAAGTTTACAACAATACATGAATATATGCACTGCTGATTTTACAGAATATGAAAGACTGCCACACAGTTATACCAAGTACATTATTAATTACAAGAGGAAATAATCAGCGCATGTATTATAACTTATACAAGTGATAGTGTGATTAATACTAATTGTTATACAAGTGCTTTAAATCATTTAATTCTAACAAGTTTTTAGTAGAGTTAGTTCTTGACAAGGTATCGCAGTCTGTATGACCACGTAGTCAGGAGTTTCCTTTACTCCCATTCTTCTAAATGATGTTAAATTTCAACACATTGTAAACTGGGCCAGTCATTGTCCTCCCTTTAATCCCAAAGGACTCTTATGTATGAGGAAGTATGTTAGAGATATAAAACCATTCATAGTCTTTCACATAACAGACTAAGCTTGGTAGGAGAGTTTGTTGACACAAATTATTCATGTGTGAGAAACGGTGTAGGTGAGTGAGTATACATGGAATTTATTTTATATGAAACTGGCTGCTTAACTGATGTAGGGTGCAAAACATTCGTGCAGATGGGGTCTTAAACACTTCAAAAAATATATATAAAGTCAACAGTTGCCAGAATTGAACAAAAATATAACAGCAGATTTATAATCATGAGATTTTAATTGAAACTTTTATTATGGCAAGTGGAAGAATAACAAAGGAAATGAGGGCATAACACGGTTTTGCCTTTGATACTTAAGATGAGATAACAAAAGCACCTCACACAACCAAAATATATCATTACAGAATTGAAGCATTCCACAATTCAAGTACATGAACAATACAATAACAAGAAAGTGCAAAGAGACAAAGAGCACAAGCATTTGTTACAAGCCATTCTTAAAAATAAACTATCAAGGTTTGGTCCTTAAATGAGAGATCTAGGCAATCACCTGCCCACCAAAGTTGAGAATAACTAGCTTCACATCATCAGGTACCTTAAGTTCCTTCCTCACCTTCAACAAGGAAAATCACAAGCTCAGATTAAGAGCGAGCTAAATCATCCTGTCAAATAGATCCACAGAGGTTTAAAAGGTAGTACCTCTTTTGCAGATCTGTGCAACCTCCTCACTACCAGAGGGACATCAATAACATCACGAAAAGCAGGCACTGCAAATATTAGAGATGCCACAATTCTAGTTAATAATTCCCATCACCAGATTTAGGTGGGCATTCAAATAATGTTAGGTTATTGTTATGAAACTATATAAAAATTGACTTACTTGGGCAATATCCCGGGAGGCGGATAAGGAACTCACAATGGGAATAGTCCTCGGCTATCTGCATCATTGTATATGCAACTACACTTATTTATCATGTTTCAAGCACAAAGCATAGCAAATGGAAACGGACAAAACTAAGAGCATAATTTCCAATTTAGAAGTTTTACTTCCATTCAGCCTATTGTTATGCTTCATAATTATTGTTATGAAACATCTTAACAACTATCAAATTAGCTTTACAAACTAAGCATAGATGACATCCAAATATTCTGATTAATTTCAGGTTTGTCTGAAATTTTCAAATTTTGATCAAGGCACAGAAGAAAATAATTTTAAAAATCATTAAATTGTAAGAGATATTTACTAATTACTAATACATTCAAGTGTTGAGGAAATGCAGAAAGAAAGAATCAATTTATTTGTGAATTCTGTCATATTCCTCTTCAACCTTGATAGCTTAGAAATATTAAAATGTATTAAGTAAAATATAGATATATGTCACAAGTGTTATACAAGTGGCTAAATGCTGAGCATAAAAATTGCAAAATCTTGGACAAATCATATGAAAACATAATGAATAACTTCTAAACAAATGCTGACACAAGCAATCAGCAATGAAACTCTCACACAGTGGAAATGACCAGTTTCAGCTATTGGCCACCAACACCCAAAAGTCTCAGGATCAGGATAGCACAATTTTTTAGTATTTATGCTATTCAATTCATGTGCATTCTTATAATGAGAAACATCAAAATAGCATTAGATCTAGGAAAGACAATCAGCAACTTCTAACATTTCTCTCAAGGAACAAACATATGGGACAAGATAACTTCCTATAAAGAAGATTGTTGTCACCTGCCAAACTATTGAACGATAATTATGTCCAGCAGCCATGACATACTCTGCATAGATGAAGTCCCAACTGAAATCACAAACATATAGAACAACCGTAATTCTGGATTCTGAGCAAAAACAATCGGACATCCATTGACATTTAAAGTTTTGATTACTACAGTACAGACTAGTTTAGGCATTAAATTTTAAAGTATATGTATATCCCCAGAAGCAACTTAAAATTGATACCTGACATGCATTTGTAAGAACAAAAGGATGAAAATACAAAACTGTCGTTAAAGGACACATAAAATTCATGAAAATATTTTCGTCAGCTAAATTTTCAATCACAATGACATCATTGGCAAAAGCTCATATGCTTCCTACTTATTATGGTTTTCCCGTAAACAATTACTGTAAGTAACAAAAGAAAATAGCATTAAGAAGGAGGAAAATGGCAGTCTACATAGGTTACCTGAAATTGGTCACACAAACAGAGTGAATGCCAGCATCTGCTGCAGCTCGACATGCAACTGGGACAACATCGGAGACCTGTTTTCTCATATTAGCTTTACAAGGATCCACCAAGTACAATATAAAGGTATTTTCTTTAAAAAAAAACACATTAAGATATTTTAAGTTTTTTGGATAAGCTTTTGAAAAAATAAAAGCAGAATCTGAAAATAATCAGATTTTAGATTTTCTTTTGAGAAGATGATAGGAATAGCTCTTAACAATAATCACTTGTGAAATATGAGAGAGAAAGCAGGGAGAAAGAAAGGGAAACTGTTTTCCAGACAAAAATTTTCTTATTGAATTTTAAAAATTATGTCCTATTCCTATATTTTTTCTGAGAGATGCTTAGTGTCTTTTATCGTAATTTTTTTAAGAAACAAATTCAAAATTACTTCTATTTTACATTCAAAAGCTCAAACAAATGTGTTAAAGTTATTCTAAGCAGAAATCAAATTCATAATATTGTTTTACCTCTGGTTTTCAGCTGTTGCTAATAAGTAAGAATAGTTTCCCTAAAACTTTTATAAATCCAAACATTATGAATTACTTATGAATTTCTCTTTTCACGTTTGTTTCCAATAAAAAAGAGAAGAACATTTCATGTACCACTAAATCAGCTTTGACAGAGTTCAGCCACTCTGTTTCCTGAGCCAAGATACTAGCACGGGGCTTCACTGCTGTTTCAGAATACTAACATAACCACAAAAAAAGCAAGGGATAAGCAACATAAAGAAACAACATCAAAGCATATACTTCAAAGCACTACAACCATAAATAATCCAAAAGGAAATAGCATTGCCATACCTTCGCCAAAGAGGCAAGACGATCGACAGTCAAAGCATCTGCCTGAACAGCTCCACAGTCCAAAAGCACCTATTTTACACAAATGGATAAACAAACATGAGCTTTAAAAGTATAAATTCTCACAAACAGATCATCGCAATCCCAATTGCAATGCAACACAATTAAAACTTAAAAGCAAATCCACTGAACATGTAACAAACTTTTTTCACCAAAATCATTAAATCTTTCGCAAACTACATGGATAGACAGACTACAATCCACAAATTATATATACTCGCAAATTTAGCTATTATTTCTTTCTTAACAATCATATCAATTATAGACTAGATTATGAATGCTATCCCATTTGGATAGTATTATAAAGAGATTTGTTAAAAAATAAATCAAATAAAAATAAAGAAACTCACTTTGCGAATAAATAAACGAGGAGACTGTACTTCAGAGGTGAAAACGAAATCAGGAGCACCGGTGACAACATGCACATCATGGCCCGCATGAATCAAATGCCGCACCACCTAACATTCATTCCAAATTAAAATTCACACCTCATAACAAAACCAAAACAAATAACAATAATAATAATAATAATAATAATAATAATAATCCCCACAAAACAGACACACATAACAAAAATTCAAAATTATTTTATCCGTTGATCAAGGCCAAAACTGAAAACCCAGAAACAAAAATCAATTTTTAAAAAAGAATTGGTGATCAAGCACCCCATTTGGCCAAACAAAAATGACGCGGAAACGAAAAAGGAAGGGACGTGTGAGAGACAGACCTCGGTGACTCGAGTGGCATGGCCAAAACCATGACCAGTAACGTAATACGCAAAGACGAGGTGCTTTGCGGAAGCGGAAACTCCATCACTCTCTTGCTCGATCCTCATTTTGGGGTGGATCAAATTCTGTAATCTCTCAAACACAAGAATGATATGATGTATAATGTATATATATATACATATATATGTATATATTATCCATGTACGAAGAATGGTGAATAATTAATTGATAATCAACTCCTATATATATCAAAATGCACTTTGTTTTCTAATTTTAGAAAAAAAAAATACTATTGATATATTAAAAGTTTGTAATAACTCTTAAGTTCATTAATTAATTATTAAATATTAATTAACTCCTAAATACATGGAAATGCACTTTATTTTGAATTTTTTAAATTTTTATTATTTAATTTTGAAAATAAGTTATGTCTTTACCATAAAAAATAATTATACATCTTGCATCATTATTAAATCACATTCTATTATATATATATATAAGTAAATTTATTAACTTTTATAATAAATATTTAAAAAATGTCAATAATAATTTATTATAATAATTTAAAATTATTTTACCATCATTATTGTATAACAAATAAACTATTTAATTTTTAAATTTTATTAATCTATCTCAATCAATTTAAAATATTATTTTAATATTATAATTTAATTATAAAAAATAAATTTTATTAATTTTAACAATAACTATTTTAAAAATTATAAAAAATTATTATGTATTATAATTTTGTTTATTTGATAATAACTGATTTAAAATTCATAATCGATATTATTTTGAATTGGTTAAATATAAAAAAAAAATTACTTCTTTTACCTTTTAAAAAGTAACTTGTTAACTTTTCCTCACTTTATCGAGTCAGGTAAGAAAAGTGTACATATTTAATCCTTGAATGTGTCATGTTTCTTAATTTTGTGTTTAAACAAAAAGTGACGTAAGTAGCACTTCACATGCAAAAGCGACGAAAGGTCAACATTGTCCGAATGGTATGAAGAAGATGATAAGTTTGATGATGACGCTGTCGAGGAGGATAGGGATGTGGATAAGTGAGCAGAGAGAGGTTAGTTGCGTCCAAAATTTGTTCAAATTGGATATTCTCAAGTATAATTATATAAAATAGTTTTATAATATAGTTTTATTATAAATCATAATTAGAATAATTTTTAGTATATTTATCCGAGCAACAAACTTATAAATGATATAGTTAATAGTTTTATAAGGTGTTTGTCTCATTGTTGGGCATATAAAGTGCCTAGACATGAGGAATCCTTTGTTTTTTAGACCCTTTTGATATGATTATGACCCAGTTTGTCGTTGACAAAAACTTAACTACCATTTTATTTTGTTGGTTTTCATATATTCTCAACCGACACTACACTGAAATAAATCGAGGACTGATTTTTCGATAAATATTCTTCCATGTTATAAATTTTAAAATTAAATAAACAACTATAAAAAAATATAATTAGTTTTTAGAACTTAAGATTTTGTATATAACTTTTCATCAATAAGTCAGCCCGAATTTAAATGCCATTTTGTGAGAAAGGATACCACCCGCAAATATAATTCAATGGAGAAAACTTACTTTGTGGAAATTCCCTTGTTATGCTACAATAAGTCAAGAGCCATTAATAACAAATTTTTTATATACATATTATAATAGTAATTATGAATTAAAGTGTTTTTATTGTGATTTTTCAACAATATAATTTTTATTTATTTTTCTTCAACAAGAGTGTTTTAGAAATTTTTAATTTCTTATTATTTTTAATATTTTTAGTTTAATTTGAATTTTAATATTTTTAACATAAATTATCAATAATTAAAAAAATAATGTATTGCAATATAAATTATTTATTATGAATTTAAATATAATTTATATGTTACAAATATTTATTTGTTACAAATTTTAATTATAATATATATAATATAATTTATATATTTAGAATTATTATTTATCATAAGTTTTAGTTGCATAAAAATTATTTTGTGTTATGTGCAAGATAAAATACTAGTTATTATTATAAATTTAAACATAATTCTTCTTACCTGATATTTCTCCATAGAATTGTCACAGCCAACCTCTGTGTTCTTCTTATCGACCTTCATATTCTCTTTACGATCTTTGACTCTTCTCATGTATCTCCAAACTTTTCCACCTCACTAGGGCATGGGATGGAGGTACACTTAAGTTAGCTATCTCTCGTAGGGATCTTCTCTCGGTAGATTAAACATACCTCGTGTTTGGCTTGTTGGTTCCTTTTATAGCATTTCATGGGTTTAGGCGTGTCATCCTTAGTGGTCGGTTTTCAGCGTGCAATCCACACCCACTAACGATTGGTTACCAGGATCCCACGAATCTCGGCATGTATCCTAGCACATGTCTTGGCACGCCCCTTGTTAGCGGCAAAGCCAGGCTCCTAAGTCGACTGAATGACAAAACCAAACTCTTAGCTCGACTATTTAAGGTGTGTTCGAGTACAAATGCCTCCTAAGTCTCAAGTTTGTTTTTGGGAACATGTAGACTTCGTTTTTCCGCATTCTGGTGTAGGGTGGTGCCGCGTTGGGAGTTATGTGTGGAAATGCTCCGTTTCGATAGGCAGGTGCGTTTGTGGGGCGATGCTTGGTTTCGCATGCCAACTAATGCACGCGACCTTTGGTGTGTGGTGACATTTGGTTTTGCATGTCGATGTCGTTTGATATTTGCTAATCAATGCATGAGACCTTTGATGTGTTTCACTCTCACCCCTTGATCTCGTGACCAGTTTTTGTATGAATGGCCCACAACCAAGGTGGGGACACTCATTGCCTACTTTCTACCTTCCTTGCTTTTGCGTCTTGCTCAACTTTGCCTTCTACTTTCTCTATTGTTGTCCAACCTCCCCATCTTCAAGTACGCCACCTTTATTTGCCTGCTCTTCCCCTTACTATGAGCTCTAGCAACTCTTCCACTAGGGCTGGTCAAATGGTAAAGGCCGAGGTGCACCCTATCGGCACTTCATTGTCGAGTTCGAGTTTAAGATTCGTTAACATTAGCTCGTCAGAGGCCACCATTGGTGATGACTTCTCTGGTCGACACGTCGACAATGGCGCTATCGAGCTCCCCCTTCCTACTGACATGGGCCCAATAATGGCTACACTGACCACTCTTGACAAGCCTTTGATCGGGTTGCCTTTGCAACGAGTTCCCCCCCCCCAAAGAAAACGTTCCCGTCGGTGAGCATGCTTGAGTATAAGTGGTTGAGCGAAGAGGTTGAGGCCTACCTCTCTCGGTTCATCACATCAAGCATTGTGACGAAGCTCGTGAGGGAAGTGTTGCTTACCCTAGCTAGGCTAGGCACATGGACCTATTTTCAGTGGAGCCTTGCGTGGTCGAGGAGAGGGTCTTTATGAGAGCTCGGGAAAAGGAGCCCTACTACAAATACATCTACAAGACCATCTTTTAGGACTTGGAGGTTACCCTCCCCTTCAATGCCTTCAAGGTCGACGTGCTAAGGAGGTTGAACATCATCCCTAGCCAACTACACCTCAATGAGTAGACAACAAGTGGTGTGTCATTACCTACGCATGGAGCCAACCACTGCCAAGTTCCTGCGCCACTACGTGGTGTAACTCGATCAGAAGACCAGGTGGGTTTTGCTAGAAGGCGTGCCCAAGTCATGTCTATTCAACGTTTGCTTCGTCTCTTACAAGGGCTTCGAAGAGGGGTTCTGCAAGGTCAAAGTTAAGGATAGGGCCCCTCAGGAGCCTTTGCCGCGGATGGCCAGTTTGGCTCCCCCTTGTACTAGAGGCGGCCCAATAAATTCAATGCTTGGGCCTACAAGGACATGTTGGCCTCCAACCAATCAGACCTGGACGACCGATACAAGTTTCCCAGGGTCTCAATTGTCAGGAGGTCATCAAGGTCGTATAGGTCGCCCAGTACAAGGGGGCATTTATGTGCACAACTCCCAGCACGACACCACCCCACACAAAAACGTGAAAAAACTAAGTCTCCACGTTCTCAAAAACGAACTCGAGACTCGAGGGCATCTATACTTGAACCCAGCTTTGCTTCGTCATTCAGCCGACCTAGGAACTCAACTCTTCTGCTAATGGGGGACATATCGAGACAGATGCCAAAATGCGTGCCAAGATTTGTGGGATCCTGGTAACCGACTGTTAATGGGCGTGGATTGCATGCCAGAAAATCGACCACTAACGATGACACGTCCAAGCTTATGAAACATTATAAAAGAGACCAACAAGTCAAACCCTAAGTATGTTCAATCTACCCAAAAAAGATCCCTAAGAGAGATAGATGACTTGAGTGTCATAGTATTTCTATAGGTACTCCACCCTATGCCCCAGCCAGGTGGGAGATTAGAGATCTACGAGGAGAGCTCAAAGGTTAGCAAGGAGAGGACGAAAGTCGACTATGACAATCCTAGGAAGAAATCCAAGATAAGAACAATAATCTATATGGTCAAAAAATATTTATTCATTATAAACTTTAATTAGAATATAATTTATATCTTTAAAAATATTTATTTATTCTACTTATAAATAAATATTTATTCTATGTATCCTACTGGTTGCTAATTACACATCGTTATCTAATAATGTATAGGTTAAAAAGCTCTTATAAAATTAAAATATATATATATATATGAATTTTGTCTTGATTTAAAGTATTGTTTTAACTCAGACAATGTATGAGTAATTTTTATATTTTATTAATATTTTAAAAACTAAAAAGTTAAGTATAAGCAATTATATACTTTAAAATCTAAATAAAAGTATTAAAAATAAGGAAAATTTTAATTGTTTGCTTATTATAATTTAAAATTAAAATAAAAATTCCATATAAATAGAATTGGATAATAAGAAATTTTTCCATATAAATAGAATTGGATAATAAGAAATCCAAAAATTTTGTAAGGTTAAGAAGTTTTTATTTTAATACATTTTAAGAATTTAATTAAAATACTTAACAATATAAAAGTTGAGAAAGTAGTTATACATTGACTTACGTCATCACTTAATTATAATCTATCAATAATCTATCATGTACAGTAAGTTTATTAAATTTTATAATAGGTGTTGATACCCGTTTTCGTCCAGCATCAAAAAAGGAAAGAGGTAAAGAAGAGGAAAAAAGTGATAGGCAGATTGCCCCTCCCAAAAGGAGAAAAAGATAAAGAATGTCAGAAAAATAGACCAGGAAAGCAGGCCTAACAGCCCACATTCCCCAACCTGCCTTAGACAAGCACCTTTGGGATAGGGAATCGTGCGCCTCATGCAAAGTCATCTGAAACCTGTCATCTCACGGGAAAGCAAGGAGCGTGAGGCGCGTCCCGCCATGACGATCAGAGAAAAGGAAGGAGCGATCACCATCGCATTAAAGGTAAAGTCGTCGCATTAATTGAGAAGGACCCCTCGGAAGACACCGTGACATTAATGAGACCCTGAGGAGAGTCACCACATTAATGGTGGAAGATCTCCTTGGAAGATTATGAAGATGGAAGGTGGCCTATAAAAGGCCTTGAGCTCAAAGGAAACGGGGTCGAAGAAATTTCTGAAGAAAAGAGAATTAGAGAAAAGAGTGTTCTAAGGGAGAGTAAGCATTGAGAAGAAGGAGAAGAGAATAAGATCCACCTACTTTCTGAGTACAGCAAGGAAAACACCTGGATACCATAAAACTTTTGGAACTTCCAAGTGTCAATATTTTTTTAGTAGTGTCCAATCATAGCCCCTAGATAAGCATTACCCTCAAGAAAAATAGCTTAAAAATCTACATATTAACTTGTAGGCTAATTATGGCTCCGTCGTGCCTCAAACCGTACTCAGCATCCGAGATCGACTTATAGTTGACATTCCTTGGACGACTCTGAAAGCTGACTCCTTACCTTTGTTTATTTTATCCTTGCCGACTTCTAATCGGTACATTAATCTTGTTAATACTTAGTCGACACTTTTCCATGGTCGAGTTAGTCTTAGCCTACCCCATATAATCCTTTAAGCATCAACCAGAACTACGTAAACTTTTACTTTTCCATTGCATTGGGAGATACGTAGGAGCAAGAGGCGACTCTTGTCAAGTTCATAAAACCTGAAAACATCATTCGTCCCTCTCTTTATAATTACTCACTCTTCCCTATAGTTGAAAGGTGAAAACTTTGGTATAAAAGTCATTTTTTATTTATTTCTTGCATCTAGTTAGGGTAATTATTTTAAAGATAAATGTGATGGAATACTAATGTTTCTCTATGCGTAACCGACTCCCAAATCCGAGCCCTGATTCCTAAGACTAGTTTTATCTAACCATAGGTTTTTTGGTGTTTTCCTTAAAAATGTTGGTGGCCACTCCAGTCACCATGTTCCCTTCTCTAAAAGAAATGTGGACACCACACGTCTCATCTTCGTCGACTCAGTCCCGACCTTGGTTGCGACAATAGGTACCTTAAAATTTTAGTGATATAAAAAACACTTATTATATATTTAAACATAATTCATATGGTAATATTTATTTATTACAAGCTTTAATTAAAATATAATTTATATATTCAAAAATATTTATTTATTATAAATTTTAATTATATAAAATAAATATTTATTCTATATAATACGGACATCTTTATCTAATTATGTATCACATATCATTTAAAAAGTTCTTACAAAGTTTAAAACTATGGTTTTTTTTCTTTATACTATTATTTTAACTTATACAATATATGAGTAATTTTTATATTTTATTAATATTTTAGAAAACAAAAAAAATTAAGTATATGAAATTATATATTTTAAAATATAAATAAAAGTATTAAAAAGACAAAAAAAACTTTTATTTTATTAATTGTTTGCTTATTATAATTTAAAATAAAAATAAAACAGTCATATAAATAGAATTGGAAAAGAAGAAGAGAAAATAAGGTGTGCACATGCAGTGTAAAATAGTTTTATCTAAATTTTTGTAAAGTTAAGAAACTTTTTTTTTGTTTATTTTAATATATTTTAAGAACTTAATTAAAATACTCTAATAATATGAAAGATGCATCAATAATGTAAAATTTACATTATACATGTAAGTTTATTAACTTTTTTAAAAAAATATATATTAAAATTTTAGTTATATCAAAATATATTTATTCTGTACAATTCTTTTGAGCATGTACTTTTTCAATAAATTAAATTTGAATCATTTATTTCAAATTTTGGTATATAGTGGATGTCTTTTGGTTCCAGTAAAATATATATTTATTTATTCAAACCAGTGGTCTAAATTTTTAAATCTTATAGTAGATAATTATTTAAATAGCCAATAAGTTAGTATTTAGCTGAATTGTTTTTTCAGCTTGAATACCCACTCTTTCTATTTTCTTTTAGAAAACTTAAATAATTAATTATATTTATCTTAATATAAAAATTAATTTTATAAATAAGTATATTTTAAACACGCTTGAAAACGGAAGGGAATGTGTGAATGCACATATATCTTACTATTTCAAAAATATATTTATATTATCTTTTTCATTGAATTTAAGAAAATCATTGTTTTACCATTTATATATAAAAATGCATAAGTTATAAAAGTTAAATATTTTATAATTAAATTTAAATAGTATATCATTAATTTAAATAATTCACCTCTTATTCCTCTAAGTAGTTCCACAATCAAATGTGTGAAACAAATTTAGAAGAGGATAGAATTTTGAGTACAAATTTTTGTCTAATTGTATTTTAGTACATAAAAGATATTTAAACATAGAAATATTATTAAGGAAATAAAAAAATCTCATTGTATCCTTTTCAAAGAAAGTAATATATACATAAAAATATAAAGGTAAAAAGGAGGCTATTATACGGAAAACGGAAAACAGAAAACAAAAAATGAAATTATAAAAGAAAATTTATTCAAAAAATAGAAGGAAAAAAAAAGGTAACATATTAGAAAATGTGTAAAGATAAACGCAACCCGTGCATATATACAAGTAACCAACTAGTTATATATTATAAAAGTATTAAAAAGATGTGTAGTTTGCTTATTATAATTTAGAAATAAAAATGTGGTATAAATAGTATTAGATAAGAAGAAATCCAAACATTAGTAAGGCTAAGATTTTTTTTGTGTGCTTATTTTAATATATTTTAAGAATCTAATTAAAATACTCTATTAATATAAAAGTTGAGAAGATAGATTATTCATGTATGTTATAAAACAATATTATATTTTATTCAATTAAGTTTATTGATTTTTATAATTACTAATTCAAAAGTCATTTAAATGATAATTTTTATTGGTTGATAGTAAAGAAAAATCATGCTAGCGATACATGACAATTAAACTCAGGTTTAAGTTAAAAGAAAATAACATGAATTTTATTAAAAAAGTAACACTTATTTTTGCTAATGTCTTCGTAAATAACATTCGCGATCATCTAGTGTTTAAAAAATAATATCTTTCATTAGATACAGTTGAAGGAGTGTATGTGTCATTTTATCAAATCAAGTTGAATTGTGAGTCTCTCTTTATTAAAAATATAAGGGGTGAGTATCACTTTATTAAAAATATAAGAGAGTGATCAAATGTTACTAACACAAGTAATTTAGTATTTTTAGCTTCTTAACCAAGATATGAAGTTCAATCTCCAACTTGGTCATGGAATCGCAAGTATAATTTAAGAAAACATAAGGGAAGGTGAGTACAATTTTTCCATAATATTATATTATGATAAGTTTAAATTTTTGTATTAATAAAAGAATTTCTAATTTATTAGTAGACTAGCATTTTAACCCATGTAAAGTATATGTTTTTTTTTGTAGACAATCATTTAATTATATAAATTAAAATCTCTTTATCTTATTCTTCCAATAAATTAAATTAGTAGAAAAATACAAAAATACTATTCAATTAGTATAAAAATATAAAAATAATATTTAATTTGATTTAAATTTGAAAATAATAGTATAATTATAAAAATAATATTTTAAAGATAATAAATTTTGTTAAAACTTAAAATAAAATAAAATTTAATTTCAATTTGAAAATAATATCATACTCATGTTAACCATAATTAAAGCAAATTAATTAGGAATTTAAAATAATAGTAATTTTTAATTAAAGATAAAATAAGATTTAATTTAAATTTAAATTTAAAGATACTAACATACACATAGTAACATAATAATAATTTAATTTGAAGATATTAACATACTGATAAGTTGTTTGTGAACTTTCTCTTTACATGTAAATTAGAATATGTATCTTAAATAAAATTGTTTGTAGGTTTTATTTTTCAATGAGAATATTTATAGGCATTTTTCTTCAATAAAAATATTTAAAAAAAATTCTCAAAATATGTTTACTTCTGTTGTATTTTCACTTTTAATTTCCAAGCAAAAGGATATTTTTAAAGAAAAAAAACAAATGGTATATATACCTCCCATTATTGATAAATATACCTCAATTTCCTTTTTTTTCTAAAAATTCCTAAAATATCTTTCAAAATTTAGTTTCAATATTCAATAAGATTACTAAAAGTACTTTCCATAATAATAATAGATTTATTTCAAAAAAATAATTGATGGAATAGATATAAAAAATTACAATGTATATTTTTTTTGATAAAATGCTTTTCAAAATATGTCCATTTCTCTTTCGAAAGATGTATATTTCTATTTTAGAAATTTCTTTTCGGTATAATTAAAAAAATAATTTTATTTTAAAATGTAATGTCCACTCCCAAAGAAAACAATGATACTTGAAAAATAATTATCATCATTTGTTAAAGAAAAATATCACTATACATTATTATATGTTCAATAAATATAAAAAAGATACAAAATATAAATTGCAATAAATAATATCTTATTAAATAAATAGAAAGTTATCATTGATAGAAAATGTTTTTTAACTTCTTAATTCATATCTTGTATTCAATGTAAGAAATAAGATTATATTTGAATTCTAATAATTTCTATAAATAAGAAAAATGAGAAGAAGAAAAAAGTGAGACGTTTAAAGAATAATGAAGATGATATTGTTTTATAGACTTTAAAGAATAATGAAAATAAAAAAGTGTAAAAATAATATTCAAAAAATAATAAAGATAATGTGTAAAAATTGAATTTATAATATTTTTGCATAAAAAGTATTTTCATAATAATAAAAAAGAAAAATATACTTATTAATTAGGAAAGGTATAAATAACTAAATATATCACAAGCAAAAAAAAAATGTCCATTAAAGTAATGGATTATAATATTTACACTCCCTTTGTTGATAAATATACCTCCCTTTCTTTTTTATTAGTAAGATATCCATAACATAGTCTAACATTATATACATCTCTTGTTATTAATAACCATACCTCTATTTTCATTTTTCTACAAATTTCATAAAATATCCTTTTTGGAAAATCTTTTCTAAAATTACATTTTAACAAAAAAAAATACGTAGTTCTAGAAAATACTTTATATAATATGTATTTCTTGTTCCATAAAGTACTTTTTAGAATATGTATATTTTGATTCTGAAAGGTATTTTTTATAAAAATAAAAAATAAAAAATAAAAAATATCTTAAAATGCAATGTTCACCGTTAAAAAAAATAACAACACCTAGAAAACAATTAACACCAATGTGTAGAAAGAAATTATCACTATACGTTGATATGTATTCCAAAAAGCATTTTTTGAAACATATGTTTACATACAAAAATATGTTTACATCTCATCTTTATCATTTTTACACAATTTTTATTATTTTTTAAATATTATTTTTGCAATTCATGTTTATCTTTTTTTAAACCTTATTTTTGTATTTTTTGTATTTATCATTTTTTTAATCTTATTTTTTCATCCTCCATCTTAATTGTTCCTTAAACCCCTCATATTTATTTTATTTTATTTTTTCATAATAAGACATAATTTGTTGCGATTTATATTTTATATTTTTTTATATTTGTTGAACATGTAGAAATGTACAGTGATAAATTTTTTTATATGGTGATATTAATTGTTTTTTAGATATCATTATTTTCTTCAACAATAGATGTGCAATTCAATTTCTATTTTTAATTTTATTGAAAAGTATTTTCTAGAACAAAAATATACCTATTCTAGAAAATACTTTTTGAAAAACAAAGATGTAAATTCCATAAAAATACTTTTAGAACAAAACTATACATATTGAGAAATACTTTTCAAAATGTATATTTTTGTTCCGAAAAATACTTTTTAGAATAGGTATCAACGTACAATGATAAATTTTTCAATAGGTTGGTGTTAATTGTTCAAATATCGTTGTTGTCTTCTACGACATACATTTCATTTTAATGTACAATTTATTTTTTATTTTTTATTCTCAAAAATACTTTTTGGAATAAAAATATACATATTCTATAAAATACTTCTTGAGACAAAAAATACCTATTTCGGAAAACACTTTTCAGAACTATTAATTTTTTTTTGTTAAAACATAGTTCTGGTAAAGACTTTTCAAAAAAGATATTTTAAAAAAAAATTTAAAAATGAAAATGAAACTATATTGGCTTAACTATATATTTTAATCATCGTAAAATAAATGAGTATTGATTTTAGTTCCTGTAAATTTTTTTATTAATTTTCATCATTTGAAAAATTATAATTATTGATTCTGTTCCTTATAAAATGAGAAAATTTTAGTTTTGATCTCTCTAAAATATTTTTATTTAATTTTCAATTTTTTTAAATTTAAAATATCTATTTTTAGTTTTTAATTTTTATTTTAAGTTGGATAAATAATATTCATTTTAGGAATTTAAATTATTTTTTGAAAATATTGACCTTTCTTTAAAGATA
Source organism: Mucuna pruriens (assembly GCA_025330945.1). NCBI lineage: Eukaryota > Viridiplantae > Streptophyta > Magnoliopsida > Fabales > Fabaceae > Mucuna > Mucuna pruriens. The sequence goes on from JAENHJ010000111.1 coordinate 754,873, forward strand.
AATGTGATTAACAAGTGTTACATAATAATACTAAAATAAAAACTTTAGAGTGATGAAAATTGATAAAAAAAATTAAAAAATAAAATAAAAAATCACTTATTTTATAAGGATTGGGCTAAGTATATTTAATAGTGGAAGTAAATATAATAACATTTACCTAATATTTTTATATAAAAGTGTTTTAATAATAAAAAACAATGAAAATAGCAAGAGTACAAAAATAAGATTCAAAATATAATAAAAATAAAATATAAAAATAAAATTTATAATATTGTTTATAAAAATATTTTAATAATAATAAAAGAAAAATGTACTTATTAATCACGAAAGGTATAAATAACTAAATATCATAAGCGCCATTAAAGTGAGAGATACCCATAAAACCCAAGTCCATAGTACTTAGGCTTGGAGGCCCACCATCATCCAACACCAACCCTACCTTGTTGCTATATAAACCTCTCGAATTCACACCAATACCTGATTAGGGTTTGGTGCAGCCTGCAGTTTCGAAACCTCTGCTTCCTACCTTTGTGTCTGTCTCATGATTCTATTTAATGTTTGATTCCAATGGATACCTTTCCTATGTTCTGTGTTTCTTCTCTTAGATTAGATACAAAGATAGATGTAAGGGGCTGGAGTTTGACTCTTTGGCATTATAAATTCGTGCCTTAGAGATGAATGCAGCATCCTATACCAATCACTTTCAACCTTTTCACTAATTTTCGCTACTGAGTTTGCTCAATGAATCTGGTGAATGTCTTTGGTAAGGTTGGTACAATTTACTTATAATATTTGAGTCACTTTTTTTTTTTTTTTAAGATTGTGAAAATTGGAGAATTTACAATTGTAACTATTGAGTGGTAATTCAGGCAGCCTTCTTGTCACGATTGTTAAATGGCATGAAAGGTGTTTAACTGCTCGTAAATCAAATGCTTTTGCTCTTCAGACTTGCTGACATTTTCTCTGAAGCTGGTCTAGTAGGCTCAAGCACATTTTTCTTCAAAGAAAATTTTCTTGCTTTTATTTATATTACTGTATTTTAATATTTATTGGAAGCCGCAACAAAAAATAATTTATTTTAAATATTATTGTGACAAAAATTATTCATTTTTTAAATTTACATTTGTCTAGCTATTAAAAAAGTATCAATAATGATTTCAACAAGTTATTAGGTTCTAGTGTAACCTGTCTTTTTCAGGGATCAAGTTTTAGTATTTGGGGCAAGTAGCAACCTTAGATAATCTAATTATGGTATGGATAGTGTGTGAAGGGTTGAACAAAGTATGAAATTTTTGATATATGAAAGTTATTATTGAGCTGGATTTAGGTTGGGGTTCAAGTAGTCGTATTAACTTTAATCAAGACTGAGAGTTAAAAGGATATGAAAAATCACTAATACAGGGAATTTTTTTGTTTAATTGAATATGCAAATCTGAAATTTTGCACATTAAAACTTGTATAAATAATTCTTAAAAAATATATATGCAATAATTGACTATGTAAATAAGTTAGTATGAAATTATTTTAACTTGAGCAATAATTTGAGTTAAAATATTTAGAAATATAACTATATTAAAACTTGACAAAAAAATTATTTATAATCTATTATAATCTTACTTGCCTTAATTTAGATTAGTCAAATGTGTTGATAAAAAAGAAAAGAAAAGAGCATACACACATTTTCAATGCCAATCCAAGCACAATATAAAAACTAAACGTCTAATTTTAACATAAAAAAATAATACAAGTCAACACTTTTACCTAATCAATAATTAAAAACTACATGTAAATAATTTATTAGTTAATAATTTATATAACACTTTGGCAGTGAATCAAATTGAGTTAGTTATTTGGTTCAACACAAGGTCTCTAGCCCTATTAATAGTCATGAAACACAAATACAAATGTTCTTCCAACTCGTCCAATTGTTCATTAAAACTACATTGATTTTTCTTTATCAGGCGCACCACTTCACCATTGGCTTGAATGCTATCCTCTTTTCTCTCAAGCCAAAACCTCACTCTAGTCTTCATGTATTCCAACTCATCATTTAGTCGAGCCACCATTCGACTCGTAGTCTCCAAGTCCTTATTCAGTATATAAGTTCCTTTTGCAGCTACATCGAGCTGAGCCATTACCTTAGCTAGCTTCTTTTCAGAAGCCCAATTCATGGTAGCCAATCCCGGCATAGCCACAAGCAATGCAAAACCATGAGTCATAACAATCACAACAAGTGAAGTTATTATTATCACAGGCAAACAAGCCGAGCCACATTTTAACCTAGTAGCAAATTGGAGCTTGGCTCGCGCCTTGTCGCGGCTCGACTCGAGCCGCTTCTGCAAGTCGAAGCAATAGCATTGGGTGGCCCGAACCCGACACGGGCCTGGACCTGATGTAGCAAACGGGTTGAAGGAGTTGGAAAATTCAGTTAAATGGGTCATTACCATTGAGGAAGGGATTTGATTGGTGGGAATACATTGAAGAATGGTCTTGAGTGATTTATACTTCACACGTACACGATCAATGTCCTTTAATAGATGACTACAAAGAAAAGAAGCATTAGCAGTGTGTGCAAAGTAGTCTGACAAGAGAGAATGGATTGCGGGCCGACATTGGGCCTCGGATAAGGCCCGAGTAACCGTGGGCTGATCTGGGTCCAAGAGATGCTCTGCAAACAAACGATAAGAGGGGAGCCGGGCCGAAGTGGTGCTCTCTCTTGACAAACAAGAAGACGATTCAACCTTGGAATATGCAAGGACACGTGTCCAAAACTCCGTGTATGACTCCGTACGAAATGCATTCGCATATTCCTCACGCACGTCCACACATGTTTGATGATTTGGAGAACTCGTGCTACATTCTGTTGCATGCCATTATCATTAATGTGTTATTACCACTAAATGTAAATATCACAATTAAGGTGGTTAATTGTGTTTTTTTTTCTTTCAATTTTTAGTATTTTTTTTATAGTTAGTTTCATTTTTATTATCTATGTTAACCTTTAATGTAAATTTTTATTAAGCCAATTATCAAAATAAAACTCTAATTTTGTTTTGAAAACATCAATAAAAATGTTTAAGGATATGCATCTAAATTTTCTCCTTCGTGTACTAGTTATTAATAACAAATCTGTATTAATTAAAATTTGCTGATGTTTCTCACGTTAAACTTCTCTGATTGAGCTAAACTAAACAATTGATACTTCTGTTAACAACAATGACAAGAACCTTATCTCATTAGGTAAAACTTACAACAACATCAACTGATACTTCCTCTTAAATGAGAAAAATTATCTAAGTTTAATTACACTCTGTAATTAATGGGTATGTATGTGTACGAGTTAATAGATGGACAGAAGAAAAATTCTTAGGTTCTTGAGCAACTGCAATATTCTTTACGATATCAAAATTGAAATAAAAAGTACACGAGTTTGTGTAGTGATACATACATGCGTCCCCATTAAGGTGTAATAAAAGTACTGTAGGTTGATATGATCTAGTCCTATGTGTTGTGCCTCGACACCAAAACCATATTGGCAAGATACAATTATAAATAACTCTGCAAGATGTATAACCAATACTAAGCTTTCAAATGGGCAAGGTACTAACGAATATTGGCTAGAACATTATGCCCATTTTAAGGTACAATTTGCTAAGTTTGGAAGCATAAGCTACAGGGGTACGAACAACAATTGAATAGAACAAAAAAGCTCAAAGTGATACTTTGAGATCCTCCCACCTAGCTGACTATAGTATTTTGGATTTTTTTTTTTTTTTTTGCTTAAGTTATAATAATTGGTACTGAGAATTGAGTTGTACAAACATTACCTATAAGCTAGATTAAAGGATTGTGCGAAAAATTATTAAATAGTTTGGAACCATCACATGTTTATGTTTGTGATTAATATTTAGGTGACATATATTTAAGTTTTTCAGTTTACAAGAAATAATAAATAATACTCAATTTAATTAATAATTTTTTATGAGAAAAAATTATGTATTTGGTCCTTGTATTTTTAATCAAGCTTAATTTTAACTCATACTTTCAAATAGATAGAATTAATTTGCTAACATTTTATAATATGTAATTTTCATTTCTCTATTAACTCGATATGTAAAAAATTACATGTTAAAGAGATAAAAATTACATATTTTTAAAAATTGAAGGATTAATTTTATTAATTTAAAAATATAAAGACTAAAATCAAGTTTCATCAAAAGTATAATGACAAAACACTTATTTTTTTTCCATCTTGTGATGTACCAAGTTTGATCATAGGCTGTTAAAGGAATAGAAAGCTTTTGATTAATAGGAAGCTTTTGGACTGTGTTTCCTCGTGTGATTAAGTAGTAACAGAACAACAGGGTATTTCAAGATAAAGATTACCTAATTGTTATGAGTATACCATCATATATATCAACCATTATCTCTGAAAAAAGAACGTAAAATGTTTTCATCTCTTTTAAATGGATTTCTCGGGTAAAAATAAGTACACATACTTCAGCTTTCCATGTCTATATCAGGTTCAATGATCTCCTCGTAATTTTCATCACAATGTCCTTTTGTTTTTCTTAATCAATATATCTTTCTGATACTAGCAACCCCTACAGACCAAACTTAATAACGAAAAGGAAAACAATTCATAAAGAGAAGGAAAAGAAGGTGATTACCAGAACACGAAAGCAACTTTTTGATCCGGCGAATCAATTTGTTCCTCATTCCTAAATGTGACACTGCAAATCAAGGGTGCAAGAGAAAAATCATAAGATATATATGTAATGAACTATTGTAATTGTCAAAAGGAACAGAAAAGGAGGAACATAGGTGCAATAAGTATAAATAAACATTTCTATTGAAATTAAATTGGATGTTAACCTTTTCGAGAACCTTAATGAATGAGGCTTTGACACTTGAATTATTCTTGTCGATGAAAGAAAACTGAAGGAGATCGTAAAGTTAAGGTGGTACTGTTCGTTTTGAGAGAGGAAATTTTCCTTTCTTTTAATAATGCAAATCGCAAAGCCATTTTTCTGCTCTTGCTTGTAAGAAAGACCTATGAAAATAGGCAATGTAGTGACATCTTGTAGTGTACGTGAAGGGTTAGTGATATCTTGATTTAGCGTGATGGAAGCAAGTTCTAGAATTATTTTCTGTCGTTATCTCAAAGCTAAGTAACTGTTTCTTAGTTTCTACAGAGGTAAGAAATAGTTTAAAGAAAAAAATAAATAAAAACACCTAAAACCTGTTTTAGTTTTTTTTTTTTATTTTAGAATTTACGAAAAGCACAGTTCTTTAATTTTAAAAAATTGAAAATTATTCTTAAAAGCAGTAAACAAACAGACCTGAATTTTTTACTGTTTATTTGAAAAAAAAAATATGAAGATTTTTTTTCAAATTTATATAAATGAATAAAAAATATTTCTTTCATTTTTACCTTTTTATTTTACTTTATTAAAAAATATTTTTTATAAAAAAAATTTAAAAATAATTTATATTAAGAAAAATAACAGAATAAAATTTTTAATATTTTATAAATATTTTTTATATAACTTATTTTTCTTTTTATTTTCTTTTTACTCATCCAAACAAACAGATAGAAAATAATAGAATAAAAAATTAATTTTTTATGAGTTTAATAACTATACAACAATAATATAAAATAATTTTAAATTAACAACAAACTACAAATTATTTTTAACCTTAATCCTTAGGCTATTTTTTTCTTATTATGGAAGAGTATGAATTAAATTTTTTATTTTTAATATGGGCCAGGAATAAATCCAAAATATTCTGGCCCAACACTGATTCCCTTGTTGGCTATATATACTCTCACGAATCCCGCTTAGGCCACATGCTTGGTTAGGGTTAACAAGCGCCAAGCGGCGTAATTGGTGTACTACAGTTCTCAACTGAATGCAATCTTGATTCTTGTTAAGGTTTCAATTATCTGTGTTACTTATTTGTCAAATGTTAGGGGCTGGAGTTTGGCTCTTTGGCTTTGTAACCGTGCCTTAGAGATGAATGCAGCACCCAATATCAAACCCTTTCAACCTTTTCACTAATTTTCGCTACCTACTTTGTTCCATGTTTCTAGCGGATCTCTTTGTTAAGGTTGATACATTTGTTATTTTATTTTCTTCTTCTTATAAATGTTATGTGTCTATTTTTTAATAGTGAAAATTGGAGAATTTGTTGAGTGGTAATTCAGGCAGCCTTCTTGCCACTATTGTTTAATGGCGTGAAAGGTGTTAAACTACTCGTATATTAAATGCTTTTGCTCTTCAGACTCGCTGAGATTTTCTCTGAAGCTTGTCTAGTAAGCTCAAGCACATTTTTGTTTATAAGGATCCTGCAAGAGAATTTCAAATAAATGTGTGTTTTTGATTTGTTTTTTTTTTTGGCATTTGAGAAGCATTCAATCAAAATATGTTTTTAACAGTTAATGATCTGTTGAAGCTTTATTTGGTTTTTTCATATATAACTGTAGCGATTCCCGAACAAGTTTTGTTCGTTGAATAATGTAGTCCAAGTGCATGGTTTGTAGAGTTTCTCCCTGCTTTTGAAGGGATTCAGTTTGATGCTTTTGTTTTCCCCTTTGATTGAGGCAATGGCCAAAATAATTGATTGTGGAAATCATAAATATTTTACGAGATCACCACTAATGATTTTAAAATTTATAAAATGATTACAGAATCAAAACTAAAATTTCATTTTTTTTATTGGTTATAAATTCAATAAACACTGGTCAGTGATCAGCTTGTGATGACCATAATCTCTCAGTAACAGTTTATTGAAGCTCTAAATTTTGCTACTTTAGTTGCGGTCATGAAAAGTCATCATTATTTTTCATTTAGCTTGCCAAGTGCTTAGAAAATATCAATAAATATATATAGTATATAGAAAGAAATTTTGAAAATTTGCAAAATAATAATAAATAAAAAGGGTTATTCCCCTTATAAAAAATGTAATAAGGTATAAATAGAAAGGATTATAGGAGAATTGTAGAAAAAAATAAAACACTGGTCGGTGATCAGCTTGTGATGACCATAATCTCTCGGTAACAGTTTAAAGACAAAACCAGTTAATCACAATGTTTAGGATTAGAAAGTGAAATTGAACAAAAAGAACAGGCTCAATGTTGTAAACAGATACAGAGAAATTGAATGAAATGGACTGCCCTGACATCTTTTGTTATACCCAAGTCAGCTCAAAGTGCTTTTGAGCAATTGAAGAGGGCTATGGAAGTCACACTTGTTTTTTTTAATTGAAATAATAAGTCATATATTAGAGTGTGACTTCACCTTCAGAAGTCCTCAATTCCCACCACATATATGATTTACCTTTTCAAGTTACACTACTTGGATAAATTCCACTCCAAATTGTACTATGCAGGTAAAAATAACATTGGCAGCATTATCTACTGGGAAGATATTTTCAGGTTTTTCTGATCAGAGGAGCCTCAAACAAATCTTGCAGCAAAGGCTCACAATGCCAGACCAATGATGGTTGGTCTCAGCTTTGATGTAAATTACCTGCATAAGAGTTGTGAACAATCAGAACAATACATGAATGGTGTTCAAACTCCTGTCTTTAAAGATCAAGTCCACCAACATTTTCCCATTTTACATTAAGAATGGAGGAAAAGTATAGAACCTTCTCTTCTTGGTGAACTTGCAAGCGATGATGAATTGGCTCTGCATAACTTAACCCCAGAAGAAGACACTTCGGTACAGATATCAGTTTATATTGGCAAAGTACAAGCCAGCCTTCTATCATATCGGGAAATTCATTATTTGTTGACAGACCCGGCAAGAGGAAATGCAGAATGCTAAAATCCTATTTTGACATATAACTTCAAATGGACATAACAGATATCACCAATCACTTACAGATAGCTAACAAGAACAAGAACAAATATCAAGCAGGATAAAATGTGAAATGATCCATGATAAAGCTTAATGAAAAGGTAATAGCAACCGGCTAAGGCAATTGATCACAACAGAAAAATTGCTTCACCACGGTAGCGAGAATAATAGATTGAGATATTCATATATGTATCATATTCATACTTGCATTCTATTGGCATGGACCTTAAAGAGAAGAAGGTTATCAAAGTTGGGAGTTGACACCATTGGAGAGAAAAATAATATATAATATGATTTATAACTTTTTTAATATTATTGATTTCAACTTTGACTCTTGAGTATGTAAGTATGTTAAATATTTGATAGGAGAATTTTACCTTAGTCCTATCACCAATAAAAAATACCTGTAATTTATAAAAAAATAAAAATTCCCAGACTTTATAAAAAAAAAATAACACTAATATTCTTTACATCTCTATACCTTAATTCAGAGCCTTGCATTTTTTATTTAATAATATAGAATTGGCTATAACCAAATTTGATCACTAAATATTAAATAACATCAATACTTACTCCTTAAGATTCACAAAAGAATAAAAAAACTAATAATTAAAATTATTCATATAAAAAAAACACTTAATTCAGATTTCTCTTGATATTCAAAACTGTACCACATGCATAAAGTGTAGGCAGAAGACATAACTCCCAGTAAAACAAACAACCATCTCACTTTCCTTGGTTTAGACACATTCAAGTTTAGATGGTTTGCATTTCATACGTGTATTTGAAGTCAAATTTATTAGGATAAAATATGTTTAGATGGAGAATTTGTTACATATTTTGATATCAAATTCGGTATCAATCAATTTCTATATTATATATAATTAAATATTATTAATTTTTTTAGATTTAGTTATTTATTTAATTTTTATTCTTTCACTATTTTATATTTTTATTCTTATAATTAAAAAGTATCTGTTTTATTCTCTGTTAATATATTTTTTATATTGTTTTAGTCTCTATCATTAAATATGTCATAATATCTTTAAATAAAACTGTTACGGAATATAAAAATTGATAGGGTGAAATTTTCATAAGATCAAAATAATATAAAAAAATATAAATATAAGTACTAAAATAGATAATTTCTAATATATAGACCGAAACATAAAGATAAAGATTATGTATATAAGTAATTAAACCATCTTTTAAAACTATTTTAATCATTTCTGGCCAAAATGGTTTGCATTTCAGATGTATATTTTAATTGAAATTAATTGCCATAAAATATGTATATGCACATGATAGACATGGCTGAGATGAGAGAAGAAGTACTTGTTGCTTGTGCATGAAATTCGGATCCCTTGTGAAAGTGCAGGTAACGTCTTTTTACATCTCTAACCTCAGTTTTGGGCAAAATAACAATACTGGCACTCCCACTCAAGTTCCATAGTGCGTCACAGCGAACCCACTCTCAGCAAGTTGGCATAGCATCATAACTACCTGAGTGAATCTCGAAATTGAAAGAAAAGCCGTTGGCGATGACTCTGGCCATCCTCCTGGCCGCCATCTTATTCGGGGTGGTCTCAGCCGCAGAGCCTCCCGAATGTGCGGCGGCATGGAATGAGAATCCGCAGGCCCTGCGTCGGGACAAAGTGACGGTGCTGATGAACGGGTTCTGGGAGTCCCGCATCCCGGTCCTCCAATCACTGGCCGCCACGTACTCCCTCTCCCCCATCGTATCCTCGGTGCTCGTCCTCTGGGGAAACCCGTCGACCGCGCCACGTGTCCTGCACCAACTGGCCCGCAACCTATCCCTCTTGTCCTCCGCCTCCGCACCGATCTCCCTCCTCCCGCAGCCCTCCAGCAGCCTCAACAACCGCTTCCTCCCGCGCCCCAACGACATCGCCACCGAAGCCGTTTTGATCTGCGACGACGACGTGGAGGTGGACGCGGCATCGGTCGAGTTCGCGTTCCGCGTGTGGGCCCAGAGCCCGCGGCGCCTGGTGGGGCTCTTCGCGCGGGCCCACGACCTGGACCTAGACCGCAGGGAGTGGGTCTACACGGTTCGGCCGGAGCGCTTCTCCATCGTGCTCACGAAATTCATGTTTCTAAGAACGCGCTACTTGTACCGGTACACGTGCGGGGGTGGGGCCCGCATGGCGCGCGTGCGGGGGACCGTGGACGCGGTGCGGAACTGCGAGGACATCCTGATGAACTTCGTGGTGGCGGAAGAGGTGCACGCGGGGCCTGTGCTGGTGGGGGCGAGGAGGGTGAGGGATTATGGCGATGCGAGAAACGAGGAGGAGAATATGGGTTTGAGTAGTAGGAAAGGGGAGCATAGGAAGAGGAGAGGATGGTGCATTAGGGAGTTTCATAGGGTGTTGGGGATCATGCCTTTGAGGTTTAGTTATGGCAAGCTCGTTAACTCTGTTGGGGAACAGGGGCTATGTCGCAAAGGTGGCAAGTTAGTGTTTTGTGATCAATGATACACACAAATGTGTAACTCTTTTTCATGGAATTTCTTTTTTTTTTTTTAATTTATAATTTTTAATGCAGTTTGTGTTACAAGGAGTTGGGAGATGACATCCATTCAAAGCTATGGTAGACTTTATTCGAGTTTGTATCTCGAAGGAGTGGGAAGTTCATGATTCTCGTGTCTTTAGAGTGATGAATACGATGGCAGATTATCTTGCTTTGTTGGCCCATGGTCAACAGATAGCCTTACATTGTTAGGATAGACCGGTGTTTTTTTTTTTTTTAAGATGTAATGAGGATGTGTACATCCACTATTATTTGTGATTAGTTTTTATCTAGAATGAATATTTGACGAAATTGTTTTTAGGAGTATTTTTTCTTGTATTTTTTAGATTTTTTTAATTTTTTTATCTCTTTTGATTTACTATTTTTAATATTTTAGTTTTTTAAATTAAATTTTAATATTTTTAAAAATTATCAATAATTAAAAATAATATTGTAACATAATATAAATTCTTTATTATAAATTTAAAATAATATATATTTTTATTTATTATGAATTTTAATTATAATTTAATTTATATATTTTAAAAGTGCTTATTTATTATATATTTTAATTATATAAAATAAATATTTATTTTTACATCATACATGTTAAAATACTAGTTATTAGTATTAATTTATCAGTAATATCATTTAAAATATATATATTTGTGCAATGCCCACAAAAATACATATGTAACTTTTATTTGTATATTACAAAAATCAATTAACTTAGTTGTTAAGTTGAGGTTAATTAAAAGTGTGTTTGATAAGTTACTTTAACAGTTTATAAGTTGTTTTGACTAGCTTATAAGTTATTTTGACCAAAATAAGCTATTTATAATTATCAATTAGTTTATTAACTAATTTTACCAAATATTTTTAATTTATTATACTAATTTATAAGTTTTTAACTTTTCAACTCCTAACTTTATAACTTCTAAGCTTTCAACTAGTTTATAAGCCAGAAGAGGTGACAAAATGGGCTGTCTAACGTGGCCCAACATGACAGACAAAAAAAAAAAAAACAAGTCAGTCTAACTTGACCTAATTTTTATATGGACAAGTATTTTGGTATTTGGCCTAGTGGCTTGTCGGGCGAAGCCAATTTAGGTCTAATTTTTTTTTGCTTAAAAATGCATAAATTTTTAAAGATTTTTTTAAAAAAAATATAAGACCAAGTGGGTCGGTTCATTTTGGGCAAGCTTTTTTAGAGCTAAGTTTGGCCTAGCGAGTCAAGCCAAATTAACCTGATTTTATTCGAATCAAATTTTTTGAGATTGGCCAAATGATCCATTGGGCAACCCATCGACCGTGCCTATTTTGCCAGACAGCCTATCGGGTCGTACTTATTTTGCCAACCACCTCTATAAGTTAGTTTTACCAAACACACTCCAATTGTTGTTGGAGTTTACAATGGAGGGTTTTAATCTCATATTTAATATTTGACAATTTATTCTTCTATTTTCACATGCCACATTGTCATGTGTTGGATGTCATCCTTTAAAGTTTAACGTGAATAAAATTTTGAATTTTTTTATAAAAATAATTTTGATATATTAAAATTTGATCTAATTTAAGAATAAAAATTTGATAAATAAAAAATAGAAGATTAATAATAAGAAATTGATAATGAATTTGAGATTGAGAATATAACTCACGTTGAGAATTTGTAAATAAATATTATTTTGAAAGAGTGGTCATATAATGAAATTAAAGAAATATTAGCAACATATATCTTTTTTTTATTATTAGATGAAAATTTGTAATATCTCAATTTTCATTACTTGTATTATGTAATATGTAACATGTTTGTAATTATTTACATAAATATATGAATGTTTCAATTATATTTTGTTACATAATCAATAAGATATATTTTAGGTAAATAAGTGTTGGAACTAAAATGAGTTTTTTATAAGTAAAATTGGAGAAATGAGGCCTATGGGACCATGTTTTGAGTTGAAGCATGCTCAACCGCGCTCAAGGGAGCATGCCCATGTTGAACTAGTGGTGAGTGAGCACACTAATGCTTAGTTGAGCACGCCTATGTTGCTTGTAGGCCGTTAGAGTGAGCAGCGAAGTTCACTTTGTGGTTTTATAAAGGGGTAACTTGTAGAACTCTATGTCATAAATCATTTTCCTAAAAGTGCTAGTGATTTCTCTACAGAAGGTCAAGGAGGAGAACCATTGAAGAGGACACCAAGTAGTAGAAAGAACGACCCTAAGAGCGAGGAACTGCTTGAAGTGTCTACATTCTAGGTAAGAGTGAGTGAAAAATCTCGTTCAATGGTATGAGAATAATTGTGAGTAAAAGTGATGCCCCCAAGAAAGCAATACTCTCCAGATTATGTAGTGAAGAAAGCAAAATATCTAATTGCAAACCATGTTTCTTCTCAAAGATTATCAGATCCACTCAAGGCATTTGCATATTAGTTGTCCTTTAATCATGTTCTTAGTAAGATTCAAGAAGCTTTAAAAGATCCCAAATGAGTTTAGGCGATAAAAGAGGAAATAAAAGCTTTGGAGGATCATAAGACATGGAACATCGTTTTGCTACCAAGAGAGAAGAAAACAATGAGATGTAAATGGTTTTTTCAATCAAACATAAAGCAGATGAATCCATTGAAAGATAAAAGGTGAGACTTGTGGCAACGATCTTATGACATCGACTATCAAGATACTTTCTCTCCGTTGGCTAAACTAAACATGGTTAAGGTACTACTTTCTCTAGTAGCTAACTTAGATTAGCCACTACACCAATTCGATATGAAAAATGTTTTCCTCCATGACAATCTTAAAGAAGTATATATGAATATCCCACTTGGATACACTGTGTCCTCACAAGCTAAGGTTGTGTGTAAATTACAAAAGGCCTTGTATGGTTTGAAGCAATCACCTCATGCATAGTTTGGACGATTCGGTATAACAATGAGAATTTTGGCTTCAAGCAAAGCCACTCAAATCATACTTTATCTTTGAAACATTGAAATAGAAAAGTAACAACATTAATAATTTATGTTGATGATATGATAATTATAGGGGATGATAAGGAAGAAATATCTAGACTTTAGAAGCATTTGACAACTGAATTTGAGATGAAGAACCTTGGAGGATTGATGTATTTTCTTGGCACCAAGGTGGCTAGATTAGAGTAAGGCATATTTTTATTCCAAAGGAAGTATGTACTAGACTTGCTTTCAAAAATAGGCATGCTTGGTTGTAAGCCTGTTGACACTCCCATTGTTTAGAACCATCATTTGGGAGAGTACCTAGACCAAAAACCAACTAATAAGGAGAGATATAAAAGGTTAGTTGGTAAATTGGTTTATTTATCACACACACAATTGGATATTGCTTATGTAGTAAGCATGGTAAGTCAGTTTATGCATTGCTTAAGTGAAGATCAAATGAATGCAGTAATTCAAATCATTTGATATTTGAAGTTAGCTACAAGAAAAGAGATTTATGTTCTCTAAGTATAATCATTTGGATATCGGGGCCATACCGATGCAAATTAGGCAGGAAATGTTACTTATAGAAGGATCTACATCGGGTTATTTTACCTTTGTTGGAGGAAATCTAGTCATGTGGAGGATTAAGAACTAAAAAGTAGTGGTATTTTCAAGTGTAGAAGGTAAATTTAAAGGTATGATCAAAGGACTTTGTAAGCTTATTTGGTTGTACGAGTTACTTACTAAAATTGGTTTTCCACCTTCTTTGTAATGAATTTATTTTGTGACAACAAAAAGCCATCGCAAATTGCTCAGAGTCCAATTCAACATGACCATACAAAAAATGTTAAAGTAGACTATCATTTCATCAAACAAAAACTTGAGGCCAATGTAGTTTAGTTTCTATTTGTCACATCTAGAGACCAATTGATAGATATATTTACAAAAGCTATAATTAGTAGTGATTTTCACAACTCACTTAACAAGTTAGGCATGGAAGATATATATATATATATACCAACTTGAGAAGGAGTATTGACGTGAGTTGACATGAGAGATTATAGAGATCATGTTTTTCTTATTTACATAAGATTGCAAAATCGATGAGATTCTCTTTTGATATAGGTATATACTACTATAGTTTCCCATAATAACATATTTGATAAGCTATAAATATGAATGTTGTGTATAGAAAATTTATTATTTTGAATATACAAAAAATTCTTATTACCTTTTATAATTAATGGTGCCTATATATGTTTATGCAATAACATATTTTTGAGTGGTTATATATTGAACCTTAGTGCATAATGATTACTATTGTTGATTTAATATTATGAGTTGTTTCTAAGATATGAATGTGTATATTGCATTGAGATGTTGTGAACATGGATTAAAAACAAGTAATTGAAGACTTATGCCATTATGATGAGTGACCTATCCTATAAGGTGACAAGAATGACTTCAGGTGGCATTTGTTTAGTGAATGACCTAGTTTATGAGAGGTAATGATGTTGCTCACTAATTGTGATGGATTGTTATATAAGGTACCTAGTCTTTAAAGGCAAGAATGGTCCTCGTCAAGCTATTCTTCAAAAGTGAAACAATAAAATGAGTTATGTGTCATGCATCATTTAATAAAACTGAGGCATTAAGGAAGTAGACACGAACCAAGTGGTAAGATCATTGAACCTCCCAAGGGTTACACGATATAAAAATTCCAATGGCTACGATTAATTCCACGAGGCGGGAAGAAGAGACTATGCAAACCAAGTAGTACCGGATGTGCTATTGTACATCGCTCTAGAGTGGTGCAACCAATAGAGGGTTAAATAATGTTACTTCTAGAGTACTTCCTGGATTAGAATTAGAACTACATTGCATATAAAGTAGTAATTAAGGTGCATTACTATTATTTATGTACGTTTGTGATTTATTTATTATGTGACTATTAATGATATGATATATATTTGTTATATTTGTAGCTTGTGCTACCTACCCTTTCTGTCATGAGCTTGTAGTAAGATGAATTCTCACTTCCTTTTTGTTTTATATTGTTTGTTTTTGGGTTGAATGTCATTTGTAGGTGACATTTAGTAGGAGTATGAGGATAAAGTTGAGCTAATCTTTTACTCCTTTTATCTTTTCTCTTATTTTGAGTTGGAATGCTCTAACAAGACATGTGACATCAAAGTGAATTATAACAAGTATGTTTATACATTTTATGTTTATGAATATTGTTAGGTAAATTTTTAGTATGATGTGAAGACATATGTGAACCTTTTACCATGTTATAAAAAATTGATTCTAAATTTTAAATTATTTGATATTTATTAATTATCCTGTTAAATAAATAGAATTAAGGTAAAGAATGTCATAGCATTTATTAAAGATTATAATTTTTTTGTAGGTCTTACTTTATATTTAATGAGTTTCTTTCTTGATTTTAGTGATAAAAGTAGCTGAAAAGCTAACCGATAATTTATAGTTAGTAAAATTATCGGTTGAAATAACTAATAAATATAAAATGATAAAAATCAACATATTTATATGAAATATTTATGTAAGTTTTAATTTTATTTTATTGATAAAAATATTTTTTTTGGAATATTTATAATTTTATTTTTTAATTAATTTCAAACTTTTGTAATTTTTATTTATTAAATTATTTTAATATTTTTTTGGTTTCAATTATTATATATTTGTTCATATTGAATATTCTACTCTTAATCATATACTATATCTTAAAAATATTTATAATCAAATTTAAAATAAAATAAAAATAACATACACTTAAATAGATATCATACTTTTATTCTGTTAAGTAATGTAATGGTTAAAATAATTATAATATTAAATATAATAGAATAAATAATATAATATAAAAAATAATAGAGAAAGAAAATAAAATAAAAAAATAGAAATTAGTATATTAAAAAATGTTACTTAAAGTAACATATAAAAAAATGTTACAAGCTACAAGCTTATAAAACAACTTATTTATCAAGCATTATTATTATTAAGGTGAAACATACTTCCCAGATAGTAAAAAAAAGCTACAAACTAGAAAAATGGCTTGCTAAACATAATTTAAGAATTCTTACTAAATTTTACTTCAATAATATAATCCAACTTGAATTCTTAACTTAATTTTAGTAAATTCTCGTTTTATCTCTCTATTCACACAAAAACTTTCATTCTAATTTAAAAAATATTCCCACAATTTTACCTAAAGTTATTTATATAATAATTCCTATAAAATCTCATTTATTCTAATAATACTCTTGAATAGAGATACAAAATAGTCTACCCAACTTGATGGGTAAAAAAAAAAATTAGCCCAAGACAACCCAAAAATTATATAAAACACTTTTTTTTTATAATCTAATCTAACTTAATGGAAGTTAGGCCATTTTAATTATTTTTAAATTAAAAATCCATATAATTTTATTTTTTTAAAAAAATACTAAACTAAATATATCCAATTATTTTTGGATATTTTTTACATATAACCATTAAGTCAAGTTAAATTGATTTTTCAATTATATTTAGACGGGTCTAACCCAGCCTCATGCAGAAGAATTTCTTACAATGGGTTATGGTTACTACCTGACCATTTTTTTTTTTAATTGAAACTATGAACCAGTGGGTTTCAGTAACCCGACCCAGGTGATTTTTTTCTTAAAAAAACGGAAACGACGTCGTTTGGTCTTGAGAAAATGAAAAGAAGGTGCGTGCGAGGCCCAACAGACAGAGAAGCCCTGTGCCATCACTGTGCCTTCGTGACAGCCATAGGTGTCGTCGCCGGCGCCATCATCTTCTCCAGTAAGTCGTGACTCACTTTCCCGAATTTCGAAGCCACGATTTTGGAGACTCCAATCTCTCATATCTGAAGATAAAAAAGGTAAGCTCTTCCTCAACTCTGTTATCCCTCTTAGGTTGGATACGACATAGTCACGTTCATAGCTCGTACAACACGAATTCGTCACTCATTTGGTGGGTGCAAGAATAAACCTGTTTGCGTTTTACTTAATTGGATTGCTACTTGCAATTTTCGCTGCGTAGATATCAATTGAGGGCTATAGACACTATTTCAAATTCTGGATATCTTGTCATACAGTGTGCAAAGCATTGAGAATTAACATTCCTTCGTAACAGCAACTTCCTTAATTTAAGACCTTTATGTTCGTTTTTTGTTATAATGTAGGGTTTGTTCTTTTTTCTCATTGATAATCATGTGTTTTTGTTGAACACTCACATGCTATATTCTTTTCTTCATTTTGCTAATGTAATTTAACGTGGACAGCTAATGAAGCAATGACAATTTGTTTTTTTCTCATTGATACATCTTGTATACACTAGGTGGATAAAGAGCTGTAAATTTATAATAATAGATAACTGTTTATCTACTAGTTGAAATGTCTTTTTGATCACCATGTGAGGTGGCAAACTGCATGGTTTTTCCTCCTTAAAATGCATTGATTTTGGAAGGGTTGGCACTGACAAAGGTTTATTATTTTGGTGGAAATGAAGGCTTTTTATCTATATTATCATGTACAGGAATACTACATTTATCGAGAACTTAATTTTGATATCTATGTACGAAAGTCATCATCTACTGATTTATGAGAAGGATTGCTAGAATATGCAATAATATTCTTTTTGGCTTTTGGTCAATTTGTCTTCCAAATTCTTAAATCTTGATGAAACTCAGATGTTACTAACACTTGAAGTTGAGGAACTATGAGTACTATACAATGTGCCTTTTTAAATGAAAACAAAATTGTTTCACGTGAACAAGTCATGGACTGATGGGATTGAAGTTTGTAATTTATATGGTCCAGACTCCAGAGGATAAGTCATGGAAGTCACGAATAGCATATACTCGTTACTCCTTTGATTTTGTTTTGCAATTGAAATTGGGTTGCATGGTAGTTGAACTTAGGGTCTTGGGTTCTGTTGGAGACTGAGACAATTCTATTACAAGTGGTTTACTGTTTTACAACTTACTAATGCTCTGAGCTAAGTAATTAACAATTACCAACTTAATCTTGTGTATGGATTTGCAATGTACTTGTGTACTAATCCTTGCGTTGCCTTATTTGTTGATGCAGGAAACTGGTTATCCTTTTCAGTGTCTGATTTTCTCTCCGTAACCCCTTGGTAGTATTTTTCATTTCTCAGCTAAAGGTATTTCTTTTCTTCTTTTTAATATCTTAAAACTAGTATCTTCCGGTGATTGTTTGGCAGTATTTCTTGAGTTGTCCAAGTGGTTTCTTCATCTCCACCCAGACTTTCATATTTCAAAATTATTTTTTTGTTTGGATATTTTCTGCTCATATCATGGCAATGGTTTTCAATTTGAAAAATGAACTTGTGAAATTATGTTGTGATTTATTTTGGGAATTTTAAGGTATAGTATATATTTTTTTTTAATTATGAAATTTACATGTTATGAATTTTTTTGGATTTTATTAATATATGCCGATTATATATACTATGCATTTCAGATGCTACATTTTGTTTACTTTACACTACTTTTTGTTTATGATGTTTCCAATTGTTCAATATTTCTAATTTCTAATTTATATGGCTTGTATGATATTAGAAACAGTTCAGTTCTGTCTGGTTTTAGAACAATTGGTTTGCTTGTTACTTGGTTGGCAGTTTACATGTACTTCAAATGATGCAAAGCTCATTACCTTGGTGGAATGGAGATGTTTGATCTTATTGCAATATGTAATCAAGTTTGATTGGCTCTTAAGTTTATTACTCTTTTAAGAACTTAATGCTTGTGTGAACAATATGATTTGCTTCTTAGATGTATTACTTTGGTCTCTTTTGAATGCTGACTTTCAAACCAAATTGCAACTTGCAAGTAGTCCTATTTACTGTTGCTTTGAAGAAGTGTAAGTGTTTTTTTGTAAATTAAATGTATAAATATGTGTGTTTATGATGAATGTCCTTAAGCTATTATTTTTTTTTGAAATTTTGTGATACAATTTCCTTGGATGAGGAAATATTTGAGACATTTCTACAGGTCTTATTAGAAATTTAGATTTCAGGGTAACAAAAAGTGAGATCATTTCCTCTGTAATTTGTGTGTTGTTATGTTTTTAGCTGCTGTAAAATCTAGTGGAGCTTATAAATGAACAGCTATGAACTTTTTTGTTTGAAGCAGGAAGAAAATGAAGATTGTTTCAGTTGCTGTTAGGTCATTAAGTGCCAATTTGTTACATCAGTTTAATCAGACTCATTTGCTCAGAAGTCTTTCCACTTGGAGATTTACAGGTACTTGGTAATGTTTGTGTCTCCCTTTTAAGCAATGCTCTGCCTGTCGGCATTGTTGCTGATATTAGTTATTGTTTTTGAAGACTTGGCTGTTTACATGTTCGGTTTCTGTGAAGTTTGAGTTTGTGAATGTTTTATGCTTTACTCCTTGTTGTGATCAAAAGTTTGCTAGTGAGCCAAAATGGATAATGAGGCTTGTCAGCCTGTGTGCTAAATGGTTCTTACCATTGTTAAAAGTGGAAACTTTTTGGCTCATAGGTAATAATGTGTTTTAATTTTGTGTAGTGTTTTAACTGTTGTAGTTTAACCAAGTGAAATTCTTTGTTTGGAAATTGGCTAGTGTGACTTGTAAATGATGATAAACAAATGTAGTGTTGAGGGGCAAAATTTTTACAATTGCATTTCCATGGATACGTATTATCATTGTTAACAATAAATTGTGCTAGCAGTTACTTGTATGTTGTGTTAGTAGTTACTTGTATAGTACATGTTTTTCATAGAGATTAGAGAAACATAATTCTATTAGGAAGTAGGATGGAATAAGGAACTTGATTAATCAGGGCTGACTATAGCATGCGGTTTATCAAGTATCCAGCCGCAAGAATTGCATCCACCTAAAATTTTAAGGGAGCATTGGCCTGGATTAGTAAGGTATTAGTAGTGCTGTTGTGGTGTATGCAGGTAATTGGACATTTGAAGCATGCCATTGGAGGACATAAAAGATTTGAATGAGGCAAAAAGAATATCCTTTTGTATTTTCACTTCGTAAGTTGCGAATGGTGTCCAAATAGAGTGACTTTAGAACAAAAAAATTGAAAATTTTCAAACAATTCTAAATGATCTTTCATCAGAAATATCTAAGTCTATCTTGAGAAGTCATCAATGAAGGTCACAAAATATCAAAAGCCAAGGATAGAAAACACGGCACGGTCCCTAAACATCTGAATGAACAATTTCATGTAGAAATTTAGATCCACTATTTTCTTTATTTGGGAAAGATCGAGCATGTTTATTAAGCTGACGTGATTCACATTCAAAAGACTACAAATAGGAGAGATTGAGAACCATTCTTTTAAACTTATTTAGGCTTGGACAATGATTGAGGAGATTTGGATATTCACGACAGAACTAACACCAGAAGGAGACTAGAGATAATAGAGTCTGCATGATTCAGCACCTGCACCAATCATCTTTCCCACACTCCGGTCCTGTATATGGAAAGAGTTAGAAAAAGTTACTGAACAGTTAAGAATTAAGATAATGGGTGAGTTGGCTGATTGAAGCTAAATTGAATGGACAACCAAGGGAGGAGAAGAACTGAATCCAAAGTTAATGATGGAAGAAGAGTTCTTGACCAATTCCAGTAGCTTTAATGTTAAAGTCATATGTGAGAGTGATAAAATGAGGAGTTTTTGTGGGGAGATAAATTTGACAAAAGAGAAGAATTACCAATGATATTATCAAAAGACCAAGATCCAGGATCCAATAGCCAAAGATGGAGAAAAGCAAACTAAGGAATTACCATATTGAGTCTCTAAGGCTGAGGTAAGTATAGAATCGACTTCCTTTAAGTTTAGTTGAAGATTCTCCTTAAATGATGTGAAAAATTTATTCTTTTAAGAGTATTCTTCCTTTTTTCCGAAATCCTATACTTGGGATCGATACTTGTTTGTAGTCATGAAGGAAAGTGCAAACATCTGGGTAGGGGAGGGGAATAGGTGGGCTCCTGGATAGGGATGACAATGGGTAGGGTATTATAGTCCTTGTTCCCGTACCCATACTTTACAAAAATACCCCCAGACTTATCCTCCGAGTAGTAATTTTAATACCCATGCTCTTCCTCGTTGGGTACCTAAATGGCCATGCCCATACCCGTTACTCACACTTTTATTGATTATAAAAATTGATAAATAAAAATTATTAATTAAAAAATACAACAATAACTAAATTAAAATCCTATTTAAATTTTTTTATAAAACATAACAATCATAATCATAAGATATTACAAAAATAAAAATCTTATTCTAAGATCTTTTACAAAATATAACAATTATGTATTAAAAATTATAAATATAATAAACTTTCACAATAACAAATTTATGAACTTTCAAATTTTGAATTGTTACTCTCTAAAGTCGGTTAAAAAATAATACATTACTGTAGTTAATTATAATTATAAAGTAAAAAAACCCAAATTAAAAAAAACCTAATTTCTTATCCACCATCATAAATAAAATGAAATATACATACATACTATTGAATCAATTTTAGTTTATATATATATATTAATTTTATATGAAAAATAAAACTTTAAATAAATAGAAAAGTAATAAATAATGTTTTTTTATGGATCTGAAGATTATTTTGTATTGATAATGAAGAATAAAAAAGAGTAATCATGAAATTAAAAAACATTTGTATGAGTATTTTCCAAGAAGATGGACCATGAAATTAAGAATTCATGCTTTTTGAGGGCGATAGTAGCACAATAAATAGGAAAAATTGGGGAAAAAATAAAGAAATAAAAAAATAAGAAAATAAAGAAAAGTAAGGAAACAAGGAAGTAAATAAATAAATAAATAAGGAAATAAAGAAATAAGGAAAACATGATTTACCTCATAGGTTTTACATAATAATAATTATGGAGAATCAAAAGGAGTAGTCATGAAATTCAAGAATAGTTGTAGGACTATTTTTCGAGATGGATGGGCCATGAAGTTGGGAATTCATGCTTTCAGAAGGCTACAGTAGCACAATAAATAGAAATAAGAAAATAAGAAAAACATGATATACATTTTAGGTTTTATAATAATAATAATAATAATAATAATAATAATAATAATTATAATAATAATAATAATAATAATTATTATTATTATTATAATAATTATAATATGTATGGGTATGAGTAGCGTTAGGTACTAAGAAACCTGCACTCGTACCCATTAAATTTTATGGGTAATTACTCTACCCATTAAGTGGGTAATTATCCTACCTGTCATGAATAATTTTTGCAGGTACCCGTTAAGTCCATTACCCATTGCCATCCCTACTCCTGGAGGATTGACCTTGACTTGGGTTGTGTTAAATATATTATCGATTTCCTGTATCTTTTCTGATATGACTTTTATTTGCTCTGTATTTTTTTGATATAGTTTCCTTATTTCCTTTTTTTTAGGCTTAGATGTTTACCCTATAAAAGGGAGATTAGAAATTGTATTACATACACCACTCAGTTCAATATATTTTGTCTATTTAACTTGGTATCAGAGCAGAGCAAAGCTCTGCCTATGCCCACGACTGAGGGCCGTTGTCTGTGGTGTTGCCGCCGCCGTTTGCCGCCGCCCGCCGCTGTCTACCATTGTTTGCCGCCGCCGTTCTGTTCATCGGCCTCTTTCTTACTTAAATATACATACATACTATTGAATCAATTTTAGTTTATATACATATATATTAATTTTATATGAAAAATAAATAAAAAAGTAATAAATAATGTTTTTTATGGATCTGAAGATTATTTTGTATTGATAATGGAGAATAAAAAAGAGTAATCATGAAATTAAAAAACATTTGTATGAGTATTTTCCGAGAAGATGGACCATGAAATTAAGAATTCATGCTTTTTGAGGGCGATAGTAGCACAATAAATAGGAAAAATTGGGAAAAAAAATAAAGAAATAAAAAAAATAAGAAAATAAAGAAAAGTAAGGAAACAAGGAAGTAAATAAATAAATAAATAAGGAAATAAAGAAATAAGGAAAACATGATTTACCTCATAGGTTTTACATAATAATAATTATGGAGAATCAAAAGGAGTAGTCATGAAATTCAAGAATAGTTGTAGGACTATTTTTTGAGATGGATGGGCCATGAAGTTGAGAATTCATGCTTGCAGAAGGCGACGGTAGCACAATAAAAAGAAAAAAATTGAAAAAAAGGAATAAGAAAATAAAGAAATAAGAAAATAAGGAAAACATGATATACATTTTAGGTTTTTTATAATAATAATAATAATAATAATAATAATAATAATAATAATTATTATTATTATTATTATTATTATTATTATTAGTATTATTATTATTATAATTATAATATGTATGGGTATGAGTAGCGTTAGATACTAAGAAACCTGCACTTGTACCCATTAAATTTTATGGGTAATTAGTCTACCCATTAAGTGGGTAGTTATCCTACCTGTCATGAATAATTTTTGCGGGTACCCGTTGAGTCCATTACCCATTGCCATCCTTACTCCTGGAGGATTGACCCTGACTTGGGTTGTGTTAAATATATTACCGATTTCTTGTATCTTTTCTGATATGACTTTTATTTGCTCTGTATTTTCTTGATATAGTTTCCTTATTTCCTTTTTTTTAGGCTTAGATGTTTACCCTATAAAAGGGAGATTAGAAATTGTATTAAATACACCACTCAGTTCAATATATTTTGTCTATTTAACTTGGTATCAGAGCAGAGTTTTGCTCTGCCTGTGCCCTCAACTGAGGGCCGTCGTCTGGGGTGTTGCTGCCGCCGTCTGCCGCCGCCCGCTGCCTGCCGCCCGCCGCCTTCTGTCGCCGTCTGCTGCCGCCAGCCGCCTTCTGCCGCCACCTGCCGTCGCCGTATACCGTCGCCTGCTACCGCTCGTCGCCGCTGTCTACCACTGTTTGCCGCCGCCGTTCTGTTTGTCGCCCTCTTTCCTATCTATTCCAACGTTCAGAACCTTGGTTGGAAGTATTGTAGCTGATAGATCTGAGTTAACGTGCTACTGTTCACAGAAAAAAAAAAATTAGTGTTAGAATTGTTTGAGGTTGAAAATGGCCACTGCCAGCTCACTTTCTCAAGGATCTATTATCCCTTTTTCGGGAACCCCAACTATCATAGCGGAGAAACTCAACTGGAAAAATTATAGAGCTTGGTCAGATTCAATTGAGTTGTGGTTTTTGGGACAAGGGTTTCACGACCATTTGGAGAAACAAGAGGCTGAAATACCAGAAGAAAACAGAGCTACATGGCTGAAGCTTGACTGTCAACTATGTGCTATTTTGTGGCAGTCCGTTAGCCCTGAATTATTAGAAATCTTAAGGTCGTTCAAGACCTGTTATTTTTTCTGGACGAACGCAAGAGATGTTTTCGCTAACGATGTTCAATGTCTATTTGACTCAACTCAAAAGATTGTTTCTCTTCAACAGACCAACCATGATATGGTGTCACACATAGCCAAAGCCAGGGCTGCTGCTGAAGAATTGAAAGGTTTACTGGTGTGTAATTCTGTTGAAGAAACAGCAAAGCGAATTGACAAACTTCTAATGGTTCTAATCCTACGAAGCCTGCATCCTGACTATGAGCATGTTCGGGATCAAATCTTGTCAAGCGAACAGATTCCCTCTATGAATAGCCTGGTTACTAGGCTTCTTCGGGTTCCTACCATAATGAAAGGTGATGGTATTGCTACTGAAAACTCTGCTATGGTAGCCTCTCATAGAGAAAGAAGTGGTCGTGGTACTAGAGGAATGTCACGAAATGGTAAAGGTGGTAGTGGTAAGCTTATCTGTTCATATTGTGGAAAAGAAGGACACCTACAAAATAGATGTTATGATTTGATTGGTTGGCCAGAAAAAACTGCAAATATATCTTCGAGTGATATCCCTTCAAATGAAAGGACTAGTTTTCAATTAATCTCAGATGAAGAGTATCAAGAGTTCCTAAGGCTTAAGTCCAACAACCACACCCAATCATTTGCATCACCAAGTGTTTCAACTGGTTGGTTCCAATTGAGCTGCAATTTTGTTGGCTATGCTGACCTTTTTTTTTTTTTTTAAGCTGATTAATCACTATCATCTGTTATCTTGTGTTTGTTTTTGGGTGAAGTAGCATCTTGGCAATTTGCTTCTCTTCATGTTTTTGGGTATTTGTACATTTTGTCCAGTATTGAGAAGAGTTAACTATGCTTCTGAATTTTTATTTTTCACAATATGTAGTGTTATGTGTCTAGGCAAAAAATGAAGTATATTTCTGTTAAATATTTTAAAAAGGGGAGGTTTGCATAATTTCTGGAATAAGAAGGAAAGAAAATGTTATATAGTAAACCTCTACGGATTTAAGCTTCAAACAGATGAGTATTTCACTTATTCTGTTATAATTGGCATAGTCTTTCTATGATTAGGATTGTTATAGTATATGTAACATATGTATGAAGTATCACATGTCTAATCAGATTTCAGCACATGTAATGTGTGTAACATATCATTGGGACTTTATTAGCATTTATTACCGTACCCAACTCATGCAAGTATAAATACAATAGTGTGTGGTCTGCATTAGACACACGATTTCCCAAATTCTATAAGAGTGTTTGAAATTTGTTCCTTTTGTGTCTGTCTCTCCTATGGTGGATTTACTGATTAATCCTTATGATCTTCTTGTCCAATGTTTGAGCAGATAATGGAACTGATAATCAGCAGGCTAACAAAAAAGAGTTTCCTGAGGGGATTGAACAGTTTGGTGAAAATCCCGGGAGATATTCCCAATTTGATTCCATTCTTGAAAAAATTAACCAACAGGGAAAGGCTCGACATAGACCTGGTTCAGTAAATGGTGCTAGTTCTGAGATGATGCATGATCTAGAAGAAAGTTATGATACATTATCTGATGGAATGGATGGAAAACTGAAGAATGCTGCCACATACTTTGAATTTGATGAGGAGGAAATTGACAAAGAAGATTATGCTTTTCGATATGATGCCAATTTTCCGCTTGGTTCCACATATGATGTAAAGGTAAGTGGAATAACAATGTCTAACTTCCTTGGTTATCATTGTTTTTATATTTATCTTTAATATTTAATTTTAGGTGTCAATTTTCCTTGCAAAAGAAAAATTCTGTGTTGCAGTGGCTTTTTAAGAATTTTAGGTGGCTAGACAGAATTACTGCTAGTCTCGTTCGCTTTCTCTTGCTTTTCCTTTTTAATTTCTGGTGATAATATTTGACACATAATTTCAGTCTATTGCATTGACGGATTTAAATTACATGAATTAACATATACACATTGTATTATTCAGATTCAATCAATGGTATGGTTAACCAATAATGTTAAATGCTTTTTACCCTATGATTAGTTTTATTCTGTCTCCTTTAAACAACTATGGCTACGTTATCCTATTCACTGTTTGGTATTTCAACCTTTACTCTGTTAATGTTTATTTGTATCATGTGTATCTGTTAGTTTTCTGACCCGTGCAGTATCTTTCTTCATACAGGCTCTGGATCTTACAAAACCCGGTGTACACAAGCCTGCCATAAAGAATGAATTCAAAGTAACCACCAAAGAAGTTCTTAGTCAAGCAGATTTCAGGGTTAGTACTTATGTCAGAGTAGTTCCTTACTTCCTTTATAGTAATGCATCTATTATATTCTTCTGATTGCTATGTTGAAGTGAAAATTGTCACTTGTATGGACTTTTTGTTTTTATACATGACTAATATGATATAATAAAATAAAACTCAGTTCACCCTTTGCACGGTTCTCATAGAGAGAGAGACTCTTTCACATCTTATATTAAAAAAATTGTTAATTTGTGTGGTTTGTTGCATTATCATTGGTGAAAGAAAAACTGGTATTGAATAAAAACATGTTAATTGTAAAAAATATCTTATGTAGATGGTCAGGTTGTTTTGTTTGTATACAGTGCTCACCTTATTTTTATTTTAGGATTTTTGGAAATGGTGTATAAATGAGTCAACCTTAACTCATATACCATCTTGGCCTCTCCCATGTGTCTTTATATTTAGAATTTAAGATAGATGTCTTGTTTATGTTAACAATAAAAACAAAAGATGACGTGTATAGATTGCAGATTCGTTTGAACAAGGTGAAGAGTTGTCCTTTCAGTTTGCTTTGATCTTAGAACCAACTTGGCACCCCTTTAAAGTTGTTTGAAAATTTCTGGTTTAGTTTTTCATATGCAATTCATGCCTAAAATTTTCGTCAGTTTCTTGTTATGCTGTGCTAAATTTATCATCGATTTATGGTCAGCCAGTTTTAAATTATGTGAAGGCAGATGAAGGTTAGGTAAATATTTGTTGCAACAGTGTTTAGCCGCTGTAGCTTTTGTTTCATTCTTGCTAGTGAGGCTATGATTTACATATTTCCCTTGATAACAAAAATATGTTCCCATTAATGCCATTTTTGAAATGGCTCTTACTAGCATTTATGTTTTTATGCAGAATGTCAGATTCCTGGCAAACTTCTTAACAGAGGCTGGAATTATCATCAAGAGAAGCCAGGTAAGTTCTAAATCTGTGCTGGGAAGTAGAGTTTGTAAGAATGATAAAGGATTATGGAGGAAAAATAAATGATGGGTGTTTCAGAATTAGTACTGCACCAATTTTTCCTTCCTCTTGTTTTGCTTCCCCCTATGCAAGAAAATTATTGTAAAATTGTTTTAAATTGTGGGATCTTGACACTGTTTGTTCTTGTTCATTGAGTAGACTGGCATTAGTGCAAAGGCTCAAAGGAAGATTGCTAGGGAGATAAAAACTGCACGAGCATTTGGCTTGATACCCTTCACAACAATGGGTACGAAGTCATTTGTTTTTGGGAGAACTATGGAGAAACTTGATGAAGATTTTGCATACCAAAGTAGTACTATGAACATGGATGGGGAACCTGACATGGAAGGTGACCACGCTTAGAACATTGATATATCATACTTATGCTCGTGGGGTTCAAGTAGCTTGCAGCATCTCATCTACTTTTTACTTTATTTGTTTCTGTCCAAGAGACTATTGAAATTTATTAAAACCTTAATTTTGCGGTAGATTTTTTTTTTTATTACCAAGGAGCTTGTAGTTTATACTTGTACCAAGGTTATGTTTGGCCTAACTATTTTTGGCCTAAAAATTATTTTAAAGTTACTCATAATGAGAATTTTAAAAATAAAGTAGAAGTTTGACAAATTTAGTTTAGAAGTTCCTTTTAAACCAAGTTCGATTTCATTATCCTGCATTGGTTAGTTTAGGATGATAAGGTATGCGTGTGTGTGTGTGTTTTTTTTTAAATTATTTCAGTTAGTTTTTTTTTTTTTAAGAATTTCTTCCCTCTTTTCTTTTATATAATTTTTTTATATGTTTAACTTAACTTCTCCTTTTAAGAAAAAGAAAAGTAAAAAAGAAAGAAAGATCAAACACTAACTATTCTATAGCTAAATGGAAATATTGACTTATATTCAATGTTTTAAAATTTATAACAGTAAATGAATGGGTAAAGACACTTATTCATGATTATTCATTTTATGGGTTAATTATGTTTTTAATTTGAGAAAATTTTGATTTTGGTTTTTAATTATTTATTTATTTTTATCTCTTTTAAATTTGAAATTATTATTTTTGGTTTTTATAAAATATGTAAATTTTGGTCTTAATTCTTATAAAATTTTTTCTTTAATTTTTATTTTTAAATTTGTTTTTAACTAGTGATAAATAAATAATATTTGGTTTAGGATTATTTTTTTAATTACATGTTAATATGACATCATATAAATTATTAAATGTTGTTTGGGATACTCATGTGACCATTCCACAAGACACATGGGATAGTCATGTAATTCATGTCACTTAGCATATTGATTTTAGAAAAAACAAAAACTAGATTTTTTTTAGAAAAATAAAAATTTACTCATTTTGTATTAAAAGAAGACATATTTAACACTTCATTTTATAACGGCCAAACTAGTAATAATTAATTAAGTAAATATTTTTAATATTATATAAGACATTAAGTTATAAATTAATATCAATCATAAGAAATCAAGTTAAATAAAATTTTAAATTAACATAAAATGATCATGTTATATGTTTTGTGAGATAAAATATATTACACGTAAAAAAATGTATTATTGAAATTACACGTAATTTTTTTTTGAGCAATTATTAGTCTCAAGTTTTTCAAATAATATTTTGAAAGTAAAAGAATTAAAAAATAGTTCCAACCAAATAAATTTTATTGATTTTGCATGTCTTGTTCCTAATTTGATTGGATCATGATAGTATTTTCTCCTTCACCAATTTTCAGGGTTACCTAGACCAGTGATTTGATTGATTTATTAAATTTGTTTTGGTTGAATTATGTATATTTAGATTTCAGTTTGGAAAGTTCAAAAGTATGTTCCCTCTCAAAATAATTAATTTTTTCTTTTCATTTTGTGTATTGAAATGCAGAAATACACATTGAAATTAATAGAAGTAGGTTAAACCAATAAGATTCAATATCATTGGTAAATATTTGGGTTTTTTAAACATGTAGTAACGAATTCCATTCCTAATAATGTATAAAGAGAAAATTGGAAGAACATCTACTTTGGTGATCTCTATGTCTTAAAAACAATTATTCTTCCAGTATTGATTGAAAAAATCTTTAGTGCAAACAAAAATTACAAAGATAGCCGTCTAAAAGGCAAAATCAACCCTAGGTTAGCACTAGAGTTGTAGTTTGCAGAGATATTGGGCAATGATTCAACAAGTACAAATGCTGCTCCTTCCTTTATTCATATGGCACTTACTAGAAGTCATTTTGTCATCTATCTTATCACATACCTGGGGTTTCTGCAAACTAAATTGCTTTCCTCTTGTATTGCCAATAAGTTATCAATCATGTAATCATAAAGTAAAGTTAATCACTCACCAGTCTGTTATGAGTTTTGATGGATGAACATTCCATATTAAATATTGTTCATGTAGCACTAAGGTTTTTGAGGCGAGTTCTGAATTGTAAGTGATAATGAGATAATTTGGACAAGGAAACTTTGAGTCTTACTTGTCCTTTTCTTAACTAATTATACTGTTTGCTTTTATATATCTCGTTAAAAATATTTAAATATATTTTCAGTGCATGAAAATATGACTGAAAAAGAAATTGTATTGAAAATACATAGATTAATAAATATTTTCTCATTTTTTTAAACTTTTAGTTGTTTAAAATTAACTCCAAGGTTAATGTTAATAAGATCATTAACAATATGGAAACAATAATGTTGCTTAGAGGTAAGAGTGAAAATAGATAAAGTTATTTCTGAAAGACTTACCACTTACTTCACGTTAGGCTTAAGCCTATATTATTAAATTCAAATAGTAATATTTTGATTTTATGCTTGTTGATTAATTTATTCAAAGACTTCTAATCATTAACTTATATATAAGTTTAGGTTAATAATTAGTATATTCAAAAATAAATTTTTTGACTTATTTAAGAGGTTTTATACTTTACCGAGTTAAATGTTTTAAAATGGTAATATCATCATATAAGTAGTTTTAAATTTCAACTTTAAATTTAGTAATCAAGTAAAGTGAAGCATTATAAAACTCCATTTAATTTATTTTTATCTTTACTTACGAACTTTAAATTAGAATTTGATATTAATAAAAGAAAGACTAAAATAAAATTGAAAATAACTTGAATAGAAATTCTTGAATAGAAATTCAATGAGAAGACTAAAAAAATAAAAAATCCTAAAAATGTAGATTTGGTATTTACTTTTAATGGAAACAAGTTTGTAACAGAAAATAGTTAACTCTCTAACAAGCAAAGCTACAGGTCAATAATCAACTCCATTTTTTAGGTGATGCAATGTAAACATTGCCCTTTAACTCATCCTAACAAGAAAATTTTCTGTTGCTGGTTTTCTTCAGCATGTGAGACAGAATTCAAGTGGCTATTATTATATTCTTCATTTATAGAAAATAAAGAAAACTCATAATTGGGAAACGAGAATTTCCATGGTCTCAATAGCCCTATAAATTGGAAGCATGCACCCCCCATAAAGCCAAGTCAATAGAAAAGCAAGGAGCCCCAAAAAACTACCCCAGAAAAAGAGGCACCACCTTGTCTATGGATCTAAAGAAATCTAACAAGATCAGGGAAATTGTTAGACTTCAACAGATCCTCAAGAAATGGAGAAGGTTAGCCAACTCTTCAAAAATCACCAGCACTGTCACCACCACCGCGAATACTAGTAAGAGCATGAAGTTTCTGATGAGAACCCTTTCCCTGTCCGAACGTGAAGGGGGGTCAAGCAATGCTGTTCCCAAAGGGTACCTAGCTGTTTGTGTTGGTAAAGAGCTTAAGAGGTTCACTATACCAACAGAATATTTAGGTCACCAAGCCTTTCAGATTCTCCTGAGAGAAGCAGAAGAGGAATTTGGGTTCCAACAAACTGGTGTTCTTAGGTTTCCTTGTGATGTGGCTGTTTTTGAGAGTATCTTGAAGGTGGTGAAAGGAAAGGAGGACAAGTTTTCCTCCCAAGAATGTAGACTCACCATTGAAGAGAAGATGATGGGGTACTGCACAGAAAACCAACTTGCTTATTCTCACCACCCTCAAAGTCCATTGTGCAGATAAATAGTATATAGCATATTGCAATTAATTTTTATCCTTTCCTTTTTTCTACTTTTGTTTTACTTTTGTCCCTTACAACCAATCCAATGTATGAGAGTGAGTGAGTGAGTGAGTTGAAGTAGATGTAAGAGAACCCTTTTTTGGGATTTATGCAGTATAAAGGAGTATGATGATGACTTCTACGGTACAAATCACTGATTCTAGAGCTTTTATTTTTATTTTTTTATCATTCTTATTATTCTTTTTACGAAAAAAAAATGAAATTTTTATTGTAAAAATAATAATTAATTTTTTAGAAGGTTGTAAATTTATAGAACAGTGAATATTTTCTTTTTAATATAATATTTTTATACTCAATATCAGAATTCAAAATCATAATATCTTAATTAAGACATACAAATAACTATCCACTAATATTGATAATTTTTATTATTTATAGTTAAAAATTTTGGCATATTTGAAATGATTTGATTTTTAATTCTAAAACTCTAATTTTTAACCGATTTGAATGATATTGTATATATTTGATCTTGTCTATTAAATAAAATTTTGTAGATTTTGTTGTTGTTATATAAGTACGAGTAGGATAAGATTTTGTTGTTATAAGAACATAATATTATCAAGAACTCATGTCATATGACTAAGCAATGCCTCATAATTTCACCCAGTAGCAAACTAGTGATGATGCAGTTAAAGCTCTTTCCCTTAAAAGTGACTCAACATACACAAATATTGAATCATGAAAAAGCATTCATCAATTAGAACCTGAGACATGAGGGTCAAACACAGAGTAGAGTGTAGTTCCAATTTCCAAGTAGAAATGATTTAAAATATTTTTCCTTGAAGATATAAACATGTTCTCAGGTAAATAGTACGTGCTCTCTAATTTCTGTGTAGTGAAGAGTACCAATGGTCAATTGACTGGCTATTCAAAACATCCTACATTACCAAGCAACCTTGCCAATTTAGTTAAGAAAATAAAAATAAATTATTCAATACTTATGTTTTAAGGTTATTAAATATCTTTTAGAGAATATATCTCATGTTCTTTAATTAATACTTTCCAAGACTCTAAAAGAAAATATGACAAAAATTTAAAGAAATACACAGATAATTAAGGTAAATGATTCTTTATATTTTTATTTTATGTAATCATAAATTGTTATATAATTTAAAATTATTGATTTTTATAATAATTATTTTAAAATTTATATTTAAAATAATTTTTAATTAATTAATAATGTAAAAACACTAATAATTTTTCAAAATTAAATTCATGTGACAGGCAACTTGTGATAAAAAAAAAAACAATTTCAATTTGGTATACTTAATAAGGTAACTCAAAGTCAAAGGTGTGTAGGAGTCTAGCCTCGTTTCAGAAGATGCTTAACGATTAACATTATGTCATTATCTCTCTGACAAGATTTAGGTCACTTATTCAGTCATTGATTATTTTAATTAATAAATTAATGATTTAGAGCAGAACAGATACCTTATAGGGGATTAAAGTGGTCCACCTGAATTATAGCCTAGTGAATGATTGATGTAACTCTAAACATCATTGATCTTGTAAATTAATATTTTAAGCATATTAATAAGAAATTAATGAGTAATTTTTAATAAAATAAAAAACATTTTTAATTTTTATACTTTTGCCCAAATGTTAAAGTTTCTGAATTTTTATATTAATAAATTTGGTTGTTAAATTTTAAAGAAAATGTAAAATTAATTTTTTAATTTAAAAAATATGATGAATTTAAAAAAAAAATTATCCTTTTTTTAGTTTGAGATTAAATTTATTGATATAAAAATAATTTTTATAGAGTTTTATATATATATATATATATATATATATATATATATATATATATATATATATATATATATATATATATATATATATATATATATATATATATATATATGATTTTTTGATGATATTTAAAAATGTTATGAAAAAAATTATTCATTAGTTTGGATAATATTTTAGTAAATGTTATATATAAATTTTGATGCAAAATGTTATTGACAAAATATTTATAAAGATATAAAAATATTATTCATAAAATAACAATAACATTTTTATAATAAAATATTTAATAATAAAAGTTTGATAAAAAAAGATAAGAGACCAATCATATATTTTTCTCAAAAATTACATTAAAATGCATAAAGATATGGTAAAGTATATTAATAATAATTTATATTGAAATTTTATTTTAAATTCTTATAGAAACTAATTAATATTATTTTATAAAAATTTCAAGTATCTTTTGGGAATATTTATTGAAACTAATTAGTAATATCCGATCATTATATTTTCCTCATCCTCCTTTTTTGTTTTGCAGTTTAAATTAATGTGGGGTTGGTTTATTTAAATGACGAGTGACTAGGACTGAGATCCTACAAGTACATGATGAATTATTAAACACATTTAGTAATAATAGATTAAAGTCAGTGATATAGGTTCTGACTGCATTGGTTTCCAACGCAAACCGCCCTAACAGTCAGGGTACCCTCGTACATTACAATTGTACTGTTCAAACCTCATGCCCTAATTATTTTACTGCTATGCTTTCTTATTTTAACTGTTTATGGTCCGAAACAAAGTCGTTTTTAGGGTTTCCAAGAGAAGCATGTGGCGTGACATTAATAACACAAACGGTGGCAGAATCAGTTTCTGGAGTTTAATTTTGCTAAGTCCATGTTCAACTTTAGCTTAAATAATAAGCGGAAACTCTTGTGCACAAGTTTTATATTGTACTAGTAAGTCCATTGCCATGTGTAGTCATGTGGAAGAGCAGCACAGCACAAGGAACACGCAGCCTAGACATGTACTTGAGGATGAAAGAAAATTAAAAAAAATATGAGAAGAAAGAAAATAAATGAAAAATGAGTAAATTTTATAATTTGTTTAAGAGAGTTGATTCTTTTGGACTCCTTACTCAAGTTTAACTTGAAAGAAAAAAAATGTGGATATATAGAAAAGAAAAATCTCTTTTAATTAAGTTATCAATCAGAGATTAATCATTCAAAAAAATAGATAAATATTTTGTACATGATAAAAAAAAAATCTCTCAACTCGTTAAATAAAAGAAAGAAAATAAGTATTTTTACTTTTCTATTTTACTTTTATGACAAAAAATGCATAAAAAAATAAATTTAAAAATACTTTTACTCTTTCAAAATTAGATTGATCATGCAATAAGTTAAAGAATTATGGTTTAATGTTTGAAAGTAGAACCAGAATAATATGAATATATGTAAAAAATAATATGTAAAAAAATGCTGTATTAGTCGATCATGATGATCGAGATTGAATCTGCTCAGGTCATATTCCCACATTTATTATGTTGGAAAAGGTCACTTGACATTAGCAGAAAGTAATGGGCG
Source organism: Mucuna pruriens (assembly GCA_025330945.1). NCBI lineage: Eukaryota > Viridiplantae > Streptophyta > Magnoliopsida > Fabales > Fabaceae > Mucuna > Mucuna pruriens. Next base: position 790,286 of record JAENHJ010000111.1, read on the forward strand.
TACCACGGGACAAGTTCTGGAATGCACTGTTTTGTCCATGACATACTTTATTTTCTTATTCAGAACGTTAGGTAGTTAAGAGACATAAAAGTAGAAGACTGACAAGGAAGATGGGACAAGGACATCTGTATATGTGCCTAGAAGGGCATGTAGGAAAGGATTAGGAAGGTTCACTTTGTAATCTCGTTACAGACAATAGCATTGACGCATCATTCTGAAGACCCACAACCAATGAGGAGAGGGAGAGCACCTATTCCTGTAATGCGGAACCAGGTGGGTTCTAGTTTTGGTAACGAGGAAGGAGCTCTATAGTGGTTGCTGCGGGTTGTAGTAGATTTGTAGGAGAGAAGTGAGGAGCAAGCTTGCCTTATCGATGCAGGAGGAGGCGGAAAAGCACCATGAGGAGGAGATAAGACAGGCCGAGGAGCGTAAGGCTAGATTAAGGGAGCAACTAGAGTTACCCAGGAGCGTAGAGGGGTGTATTGACCCACCCCCACCCTGGGTGCCATGGGGCCAACTATTTAGTGAGTAGATTGATGAGACTCCTATCTGACCATAGTTTAGGGAGGTAGTTGTTAATCTATTCGATGGCTCATAGGACGCAGGTGTATATCAGCGGCGGAAATGACCTTATACGTTGCAAGTTATTTTCGGGTACATTTGGCTATGAGATGGTTCTCAGGCCTCCCACCATGCTCTGTTAGATCATTTTCAGACTTGGCGGCGGCCTTTGAGTCCCAGTTTATCACCAACAAGGAAAAACGTTTAGAGGTGACAAATTTGTTTGATATAAGACAAACAAAAACTGAGACATTGAAGCAGTACTTGACTCGGTTCAATGGAGCCACAATCCAAGTTGATGATCCAGACCAAAAGTTTTTTGTAAAAGCATTTTAAAAAGGACTTTGGATGGGTCCTTTCAATGACTCGTTGGCCTTGTCTAGGCCAGCTAGCATGACTAAAATTTGGGCTTGGGTTGATAAGCACGTGGAGGCAGAGGAGGATAAGGAAGAGAGATTGCAGGTAGAAAAAGAGCTCCTGATCATGGGAAAAAGACCACCCTAGAAGCCGTGAGCCACCAGTAGTACAACCTAGGTGGGACTAGTCGGGGGGAAGAACATGTGGAAAAATATACCCCACTTAAGACAACTAGAGCTCAAATTTTTAAGGACGTCTATCATCTTCAACTGCTCGACATTCCCCCTCCCAAGGAGCGACAGCTCGGCCCTCTTGGGAGGAATGATACGAGTTTCATCAAGCTCGCAGCCATATAATAGAGGAGTATATGATTTTAAAAGAGTCAAATAGAGAAACTAATATAAGACTATTACTTAAGGCACTTTATCAAGAGAAAGAACAATGAGAAGCCGGCCAGAGAAAAGCCTCACAAGAGGGATAGGAGTCAAACCCTTGAGCGAGACTATGATCGTGAGTAGGATCGACCAGGAAACCATCAGGAAAGTCGATCGAGACCTAGAGGTCGAACTGCCCCTCATCGAGGAACTATAGCAACAATAGCTGGAGGAGGATCCATGGAATAAATATTTGCCATTGACTGAAAAAAGGTACTCCTATCGGTGATGGCCATTCAGGAAAGATCGGCCCAAAGATGGGATTCGCTAATCACATTTACTGATGAGGACTATGAAGATACAATACCATATTCGAACGACCCATGGTAATCTTGGTCATAATAGGCGACTCTAGGGTGGAGTGGGTGCTCGTGGATCAGGGCAACTCGACCAACGTATTGTTTTGGCCGAGATTCCAAAAAGTTGGGCTTCTTAGAGTTAAGCTTGGAGGAGTGTCTTGGAATGTTGATTGGTTTTATAGATGAGTAAGTCGAGATTCATGGTGTGATCAATTTGGAGATAATACTGGGGACATGCTCAACAATGAAAATGGTAAAAATGAGATTCACGGTGGTCAATATCCTAACCTCCTATAATGTAATACTTGGCCGATCAGCATTAAACCGCCTACGGGCTATAGTATCCACAACTCACCTATGCATGAAATACCTAGTCGACAACCTTGTGGGGGTAGTATGAGCAGACCAGTGCATAGCTAGAAGATGTTATGACGAAAGTACTCGAGTGTTAGAAGGCAGACAGGGAAGATACACCATGCCACAGGAACATATGCGAATCCACCTCTTGGAACTGGATCCTCGATTCGGCTGAGAGGATACCAGACCACAACCAGATGAGGATTTGAAGGAGGTCTAGATAGGTTCAAAGCCGCACTAAAAGACAAAAATTGGAGCATCTCTAGACCTAGGAGTGGAAGGAGAGTTAGTTTGTGTATTAAGGGAGAATAGAGACACATTTGCATGGACCTCTAAGGATATGTATGACATAGATCCATATTTCCTTTGCCATCGATTATCCATATCCCCAGGGGCCTGCCCAATAAGCCAAAAGAAGAGAAGGTTAAGGGAGGAGAAGGAAAGGGTGGTTAAGGCTAAGACGACTAAACTGCTACAGGAAAGGTTCATTTGAGAAGTTAAATACCCCACTTGGCTATCCAATATAGTCATGGTAAAGAAGCCTGGTGGTAAATGGAGAATGTGCATGAACTACACGAACCTAAATAAGGCATGCCCATAGGACCCATACCCTTTACTCGGTATTGATGCCCTGATAGATGAAGCCTCTGGTTGTGGTCTCTTAAGCTTTATGGATGCCTACTCGGGCTATAATCAGATCAGGATGTACACAAGTGACGAGTCCAAGACTGCGTTCATAATTGATGAAGGTAACTTTTGTTATAGACTAATGCTTTTTGGTCTGAAAAATGCAGGAGCTACTTACCAAAGGCTGGTGGACTGGATCTTCAAAGATCATATTGGCAACCAACTAGAAGTATATATGGACGATATGGTGGTGAAGTCTAAGGCGGAGAAGGAGCATGCTGAAAATCTAGTGTCGATTTTCGGAGTGTTGAGGAGATACCAACTAAAGCTAAACTTGGAAAAATGTTCATTTGGAGTAAAAGCCGAGAAGTTTTTGAGTTTTATGCTGACCAGAAGGGGCATAGAGACAAATCCTGAAAAGTGCAACATGGTAATCGATATGAGAAGCCCTAGAAGTGTGAAAGAGGTGCAGTAGTTAGCGGGACAAATCACGACCTTGGCTCGTTTTCTATCCCAGTCAGTAGAGAAGTTAGGCCTTATTTTCCAACCTTTGAGAAAAGAAAAACACTTTAGGTGGACCAACAAGTGTGAAGCGGCTTTTTAGGAGTTGAAGGATGATGCTAGCCTCTCCCCCAATCCTAACACGACTGGTTCTAAGTAAACCAATTATTGTGTATATATCTATGGCTGGTTATAGGTAAACCAGTTTTTGTGTATATATCTATTTCTGACAATGCAGTATGCTCAATGATCATTCAGCAAGAAGAGGGTAAACAACAACCTATCTATTATGTCAGCAAAGTCCTATAAGGAGTAGAGCTATGATATCAAAAAATTAAGAAGGCCGTTTTTGCCATTGTCATTACCACCAGAAAGCTAAGACCCTACTTCCAAAATCACCTCGTGATATACAAAATCGACTTACCCATTAGACAAACTCCTACAAAAGCCCGGCTTGGCAGGGAGAATGACATGATGGGCTGTCGATCTATCAAAATTTGATACTTTTATTAAAGAAGGGGGCACATGAAGGACCACGTGTTGGCTGACTTCATCAATGCACTGACCCCAAACTCCTACGAGGAATAAGCTATGAGGGAAAATAAGGAGTGGACACTGTCCATAGACGGGTCCTCCAATCAAAGAGAAAGCGGTGCAGGAGTCGTCTTGGAGGGCTCGAGCGGGGTTTTGATTGAACAATCCCTCTGTTTCGATTTTAGGGCAAGCAATAATCAGGCAGAGTATGGGGCTCTTCTAACAGGAATACAATTGGTAAAGGAAGTGGGGGCAAAGATGTTGACTGTCAAAAGTGACTTCTAATTGGTCACAGGGCAGGTGAATGGCAAATATCAAGCAAAGGACCTCTAGTTGACTTGGTATCTAGGTGAGGTAAAGGCATAGGTCGAGACCTTGGAGGGATTCACTCTACTTTATGTCCCCAAGAACAAAATGAAAGGACTGATTTACTAGCCAAGTTGGCAAGTACATAGAAGGGAGGATTCAATAAGATTGTAATCCAAGAGGTGTTAAGTTAACCCACCATAGAAGAGACGGAGGTTCTTTGCAATGAGTGGAAATCATCCTGGCAGGACCCAATAATTGATTATCTCAACCAAGACAAAGTACTGAAAAAGCCCCAAGAAGCTCGTAAAATCAAAAGAGACGCGATTAAATGTCTCAATCGCAAGACAATTGTATAGACAAGGTTTTTCCTTTCCTTTGCTACGATATCTAGTAGAAAACAAAGTGGAGTGAGTTGTTAAAGAAGTTCATGAGGGAGCATGTGGAAGCTACATTGGTGGGAGGGCCTTGGTTAGCAAATGTGCATGGGCAGGATTCTACTGGCTGAATATTAAAAGGTGACACGACCTAAATCGCGCCAGGGGTGATTTAGAAAATAATTTTATACTGGAATTTGATTTTTGTTTGAGAGTTTGAAGGGAAGCCGAATCCACCTCCGAGGAAGAGTCGGCTTTAATGAGTCGATACAAGTTCGGCCAATCCGGTGAGATTGATCAAACCTGATCCAACTCGGACTAGAGTTGCCACCAATGTTTAAAGGCACGTCGGAGCCCAGGGGTGGATAAGGCAAGTCGACAGAAGCAGAGTTTGGGTAAGGAGCCGGTTACACATGGAGTTCACCAACCCGCCTACCATCTGATAGTTACCCTATGAAATGTATGCAATGTAACCTTTACCTTTACCATTAATAACTTACTAGAAATGCAGGAGTGTGTTTGTATAGAGCTGGAATGTTTTGGGGCATAACTTGACAAGAGTAGGTCTCTTGCTCCTATGTACCTCTCCTAGCGTAGAGGAATCAAAGTTCATGTAGTTCTAAGTGCATGCAGTGAAATATAGAATCAGACTTTCAATTAGGCGTCCTTCCTCTTGGGTAGGGACCTGGTTATGAGTTCCAGTCAGGCTTTCCTCTAGGCGCTCGCCAGAGTTAGAGGTGCAAGGATTGAACTTTCCCTTAGGCATTTATCCTAAAAGGTTTAAGTTCAGAGCTAGGACAATCCATTGGACATCCCGTCTTGGTGTTGGAGGGAGTTGGTGAATATGTATACTAGGTTGACTCGGACAATTGCCTATTGACTCGGTGCCAAGTGGAATGCATGGTGTGTTATGATCACGAGACTGAGGCTGACTCAGGCTCAGGCTAAGGCAGGCTATATGCCTGTCATCTGAAGTGTATTAGACTCGGTTTGGTTAAGGCCGACTACGTGCTTGCCATATGAAGTGTGATGGACTCAGTTTGAATTAGGCTAGCTATATGCTTGCCATATGAGGTGTAACAGACTCGGTTTGAATTAGGCTAGCTACATGCTTGCCATCTGAGGTGTGACAGACTCAGTTTAAGTTAGGCTAGCTACATGCTTGCCATCTGAGGTGTGATGGATTCGGTTTAAGTTAGGCTAGCTACATGTTTGGAGTTTGCCAGAGAACTTACCTGGTATCTAGATAGCTAGTTGGCGCTTTGCTCGTAATCGGAGATCAACGATCCTCTCTTGTTAGTTGTTCAGCGTTTCTTCAGCACTTTCGCTAGCCTTTCTGTACTCCTTAATTCTTTGCCCCGAGCTATTTGCACTGGGACCTTTTATAGCCTTTGGGATGGTGGTGAAGGCGTGCTTGATCTTGCCACGTGGTATCACCTCGACCTCTTGATTCAGTCAGTTAGTTGAGGCACTTCCCATGCCGATTCTCGTTGGACTCCACGCTTAATCGTGACACATTCTCCCATGAATCATGGCGCATCTTGCGGGTAGTGGTTGACATGGCATGTTTCTCTATTGTGATTGACAAGGATTGTAGTTCTGTTGATGTGTAGACCTGGGTTTGCTGATGTGGCCTCATCCTCACGTCTCCTAGTGAATAGGGAACTATGAGGTGGCGCTTCCTCTCTGAAGGGATGACTTGGCTTGACTTTGTTGACGTGGTCTGCTTTGTCAGCATTGCGTTGGTGTTCTTGGATCTAGCTTGGGCTGGTCGTTGTGTGCCTTGCAAGTTTTGGGCCAAGCCTGTAAGGGTGACCGATGGTGGTCCCAGCCTGTTGACCCGTGTTTGCCATCCTAGGCCCTTCTCTTGATAGGGGCAGGTTAGTCGGTTGGACTCCCTTGATTAATGGACTGGTTCGACTCTCTTCTCTTTTTGGGCCGTGTCATGATTCGATCATCCTGCTCATGGACTTCTTTATGCTAGGCTAGACCAAATTGGGGTCCTACAAGAAGGATAGCTTAACATTTGTCAAAAAATGTGATAAATGTCAACTCTACACAGACCAACATTAGGAACCACCAGAACTGCTTCATTCAATAATATACCCGTGGCCTTTCTACATGTGGGGGGGTGGGTGGACATATCGGGCCCTTTCCTTTTGCAGTTGGTCAAGTAAAATTCCTTTTGGTGGCAATAGATTACTTCACTAAATGGATAGAAGTGGAGCTAGTAGCCACGATCTCGGCCGAAAGAGTGAAGCAATTTTATTGGAAAAGAATCATATGTCGTTTTGGACTACCGACTGTCATAATTAGTGATAATGGCACCCAATTTGCATCACAGGCAATAGCGGAGTTCTGTGCGCAATATGGAATCAAACAATCATTTACTTGTGTGGAACACCCCCAAAGCAACGGGTAGACAGAGGTCGCCAATAGGGTTATTCTTAGAAGATTGTGTAAATGGCTTGAAGATGCAAAGGGATGATGGGCAGAAGAGTTGCCACAAGTACTTTGGTCCTATCACATCGCACCACACTCGACTACCCAAGAAACCCCATTTCACTTTACCTTTGGAATCGATGCAATGATCCCAGTGGAGGTAGGAGAGTTGTCGCCATGCACTAAGTTTGTCCAATGGGATGGTAACGAAGAAGAGTTGAGGACGAACCTTGATATGCTGTAAGAGGAAAGAGAAATAACGCACATCCAGGACTTTCGATAGTTAGGAGACATAAAAGAAGAAGAATAACAAGGGAGATGAGACAAAGGACATGTGCATATATGCTAGAAGGACATGTAGGAAAGGAATTGGAAGGTTCACTTTATAATCCCATTACAGACAATAACAAATGCATATATATATATATATTAAGTATATAAATAAAACTTAAAATATATAAAGTATGATTTAAATAATTAAATTGATATATTAATTACATTAATAAATTATAAACTAAAATATCATTTTAGTATATATATATATATATATATATATAATAAATTGATTGATTTTTATAATAAATATTTTAAAAATTATATTAATAATAATTTGTGGTTGGTTCATTCTCTCAATACATCGATATTAAACTTTGTTTAACCGTTTAAACTTCAACCATTACTGATTACAAATAGGGAAATTGATTTAAAAGTGCTTTTCATAACTATTATTAGGTCTTCTATTGTTTGAACATCAGATTTTTCAATATCATATTTGACATCGTATATTTCTATTTCTTAATTTTTATCTTTTTCATATATCTTTGCATCTAAGATTTATACTCTACTTGACAAAAATTAGAAAGAACCAATGTTGTCCTAAAGTTATTGTACACAAATCAAAATTGTTCTTTCTAATCTGGTCGGTTAGTTCGGTTATTGAGTGTTTGATTCTTTCTTCAACTTTCACAAATTCCTATGTAGGCATTTGAGGAGAAGCAACAAATTGGTGTTTCCGATTCAATGCACATTCAATGTCTCTACAATGCAAAAACAAACATGCATTAAAAGGCTATTCATTTATTGGAAAACTAAAATAAATTTTGTCACGTGAAAATCTCAAATATTAGACAATTCTAATTAAATTTATGTAGGTCATTTGTAGGTTGTAACGTGGCTTAAGTTCTATCGGCTTGATAAAGCATCAATGGGAAAAATATATTTCAGTTTTTCAAGTACAAATTAATTAGAAGTGCCTGAACTCTCGTGGTAAAATTTCACATGTATAAAAGAATTTGTATTTATTATTATAAGGAGGTGTTTGTTTCAAGGTATAATATATATTCCTAAGAATCACATTCTAAGAAATATTATGCTTAAAAATATCATTTTCACGAACATGTTTAGTTAGTCTTTTGTAATTTTAGAAAAGAATTAAAAGTGAAAGAAATAGAAGAATGGAGTGGGTTGAAGATAGACAGCTATTATAGAAAATAACTTTCATTTCCGCCAAAATACTCACCTTTTACCATGGAAATTAAATAAGAAACACGAGAAATAAAAACAATTTATATTTCTAAGAATTAACCATCCTTAGGAATATTTATTCAAAACTTGTACAAAACGTAAATATTTTTGTCACTTTTTTAGAAATCCTTTTTGATATATGGAAACAAAGATAATTTAAATATTTTGTTTGCAAAAGAAAATGTCTATTAGAAAAGAGATAAATATAATCTTTAACACAAGAAAATTTGTTCCAAATTGATCACTACAAATTAAAATAATATGAACAAACCTTATTTTGACTAATATATAGGAAATTTCCGTTGAAATATAATTTATTATTTTCAACATTAAATAAATAATGTTTGATGAAAGTTTGAATGGAAGAGTTTAGTAGCGTCCTCGTCTGCTATGAATTATATTTATTGAGAGATTAAAATTACACTACTTTTATAACATTATAGATTAAAAGTTAATAAAATTTTAATAAGAACTAAAATTACATATGATTATATATTTAAAAATTAAAAATATATTTATCCCTTTAATCTTTATTAATGGAGTGCAAAATTTTGATAATACGTACGTAATTTAACTACTTTCATAAATGGGAATAAAATAATCAGAAGCTTAGAGGATAAATTAATGGGTGTTTGAATGCAGATCAAGAATGGAATATCTATGGAAATGGAGCTTCTAATTGTTTTGTCTGATTAGGTGGTGCATAAAATAAACAAAAAGCCATTTGACCTGAACTAATATTATTGGTTAATGATTTAAATATCATTAGAGGTGCTCTTAACATGATCCGCACTCCATTGCACCATGAGCAGTTGACGATCAATGATGAATGATATTGAAGTGGTAACCAATTATTCATTGGGGGGCGTGTGATTAATATTCAAGTTAGTTATATAATTTGATTAGATGTAGCTTAATCCATAATCAAATCATTGGAATAAGAAAAGTAGTAGACTTGGTTTCATGATGGGTGGGTTTCTAGGTAGTCTCATCATATGGCATTCAAAGTTCATTAAATAACTGTTCTGTATATATTTAAGTCTATTTCATTATTCGTTGGAGAGGAAATCCTTGATTTATAGCTAGCGGAATATATGTACCTATGGAAAAGACAAAACGCCTATAAATCTAGGGATTTTGTTAATGTGTTAAACTATTACTTAAAAGAATCGATCAATGATTTTTTTTATTAGAAATAATAATGAAAACACATTAAAATTAATTAAAAGACAAAAAAAACTCTAAATCTAAGGGTCGCAATAAGAAAATACAATTCATATAATTTTGATAGAAAATTACATTAATAATAAAAAATCGACGCCAATGATTATTTTAGTGCTAGTAAAACAATGGACTTGAAGCCAGTTGAATAAGTGAGATTCTTGATCTCTGTACCTCCTCTGGCTAAGTGAGGATGGACCATCATTGGGCGAGCATGAGGGATTCTTAGGAGTTAAGTCATTGTGACTTGGCTTGTTGGGTGAGTAACATGCTCACTAGGTAATTAAATGTAGTAGGAACTCTCTATGACTTCATTCACCAGGCAAGGTTAAAGGCTCATTGGGTGAATGTGCATAATTTGAGAAGTACCCTTACTAGGGGTAGGATTCGCTAGGAGAATGGTCTCTCTCACTAGATGAATCTAGTGATAGTGAGAAAATAATATAAGTTAGAACATTGAATCTCTTGATTAGTATATCTCATAAAAGATTAAACAAAATGTTGTAAAAGATTGTAACCTGGGTAGGTTGGTGTAAAAGATTTAAGTGAAATGATAAATAAATTGAAAATCATAAAATGTGAAATATTGCTATTTTATGAGATAGAACAAATGTTGTTGAGTAAGAGGTTGATCTTAATTTTGAGGAAATGGTTGTTTGACTTGTTATGGTTTTATCTTGTCTTGGTGGTATCTATATTGAGATGGTAGATACATGTTAGTATCCAAATGTTCAGGGAAGTTGGAAGTGATCTAGAATCACAATTGTTGTTGTTGTTGTTGTTGAGTCCCTTGCGTATGTTATAGATGATTAGGCATATAAGTTGTTGATCCATCATGAGTTTGCAAGGACTACTGGCCATGAAAAGCTGCTACCCACATATAACCTATCTTGACTATTTTCGAATTCGTAAGATCACGTCTTCTTTCCCCAATACTAGTTTGAGGGTACGTTAAGGAAGTGATGAGAGTGATCACTCGACTTAGAAATCTCCATGGAGTACTTGTATATATGTATATATATTTATGTGTATGTGTGATTATATATATATATATATATATATATATATATATATATATATATATATATATGCATGTATGATTGTGAATATATTGTTGAAACTATTAATTGTATTTGTTGAGAGTTAAAGCTCATTATTGTTATAGTTGTAATGTTGGATGCTAAGGGTATGTATATATTGTTGAATTTATCGTCTCACTTTCTAGATATAAGAATATTCTTGTAATAACTTATCTTTTATGTTTGTGTTGTATGTGTACGATTGCGATGACCTCGAATGATGTATTCGTGGGAGCATATGTTGAGGTTGTCACAAGGATTGAGGTTCCTAGACCTTTTGAGGATCAGGTCTATCTAGGACTATTTTGCATTCACTTTTAGGAACCATGATGGGTTTAGGAGGGGCATGGAGGATTTACCATGACTAGCAACGAATTTGGTATAGGGGTGAGATGACCCTAAATACCCCTTTGTATCCCTACATATACCAATGATGTGGAGCTAGCTCATTGGTATGTCAAGGGCAAAGTTGGCTAGAAACCAATGTTGCAATCCTAATACTCGCGATCCTCATTCTCATCGCTTTAGGACTGGACCCATGGGTGCGAGGGTGATGCATGAGCTTTGTTGTTTTTCTTGTCCCCTTTACTGTATCCTCTCTGTGTTTTGAGTAGATATTTAGCCCCCAACTTCACATTTCTTTCGATAGATAATGTTGTTAGTGTCATAAGGCACAATTCTTCTCGTTGTATCGAAATCATATGTAATTGAACATTTGTACATATTTTTATTTAAGGTGCATGTTTACTATCATTATCATTGCATTTCTTTTTATTTTTCTTTTTGATGTGAACTATTATTTTTAGAGATTAAATTAATTAAAGATATTATTAAAATTAACTTTTTATTCTTAGTGTATTTTATCGTTATTTATACGTTGTGTGCATCACCGAGGTATTAAATGTGTCGTTGTCGAAGTTCATACCAATAAGCCATTGCTATTTTACGAAAATGTTGTAGCAGATTCTATTAACGAGTGTGTTGAACTATTACTTAAAAGAACCAATCAATATTTTTTTTTCTATTAGTAATCATAATGAATATAATTAAAAAATTATGATAAAAATGTATTAACAATACTTTTCTGTTAAAAAGTTTTATATCTTAGACCTTTTTTCTAAATCTTATCAATTAATAATATATAGGTAAATATTAAATAATATTTTTTTAAAAAATATTAATTAAAAAATAAAATAAAAACATTTTATTGAAAAGAAACTGTGGGGATGATAATAATTGTTATAATAGCATCGATTATATAGTATAAAAAAAATATGAAAAAGTATTGCTAATTCATGTACTTCACCATAATTTCTAATTCATATTTATTATAATTTTTAATATTTTTATTTATTAATTCCTTAATCAACGTTTTTGTGATACTTGCTAGAAACACCCAAAAAGCATTTATTGTAACAAAATCACGAAATTCACTCAATGCTTATATTCTCAAGTAATTGAAAGTATTTGATATATTCCATGCTTCTTAAATAAACAATTAAAGTTTTTAGGGAACTTGTTAATAAAACCTTAGATATGTATAATATATAAAGTTTTTTCACTACAATTTTCATGTTATATTTTCAAAATTATTATCTTATTAATTTTTCATTATATCCTTTTTGAATTTTTATATTAATGTGTGTAAGATCAACTGACAGGAACTTTGTTTTCTCTAATAAGGTCCTCCATTTGAATCATGTGAATGTGAGAAACAAAAAGTGAGAGACCCCTTAAACGAGTCCATTCAATTTAACCTAGCTAGATTAGTTGAAAACCCAATATAACTTATGGGTACTGAGGGTCTGAGAGTTTCGAACCAAAATAATAATTTATATGTTATGAATATTATTATTTCGTAAATTTCTATCTTCTGTTAGCTACTTTGTTGTAAAAATCAGACACCAAACTAGTTTATTTAACTTTGACAACTGGATTTGCAAACCAATGTAAAATCGATTAAACTGTTTTAAAATTGGGCAAACCGACTATATAACTAGGAAAATTTGGTTGAAATCGATTCAAGGAAAAGGGAAACTTTTTAATTTCTTTAAGTTAAAATTAAATAACCCAATATATTATGATGATTGATTCAATTTTTAACCCAATATTGTGATGATTGATGTTATATCAATTATATTTATTTAGTTTCTAATTATAATTGCTATTATTGTGCGTTGTAGAACTTAAATTTTATGACATATTTTATTTGTTTTATGCTTAATTTTGCATATTACATATTATGAGTTAGGAAATTTATAGGTAAAGATTAATTCTTAATATTATGAAGTTTAGAATATTATATATTTTTTATTAATATTTCTTAATATATCATATTGAAAATTAAAATTATATTATTTAATTATTATTGGTTCAATTGCGTTTAGACCATTGAACCTAGTTAATCGATCAAGAATTCTAAATTAAAGGAGGTCAAGACAAAAAAAATTATTAAAAAAATTAACATTTCACATATATATCGTTTACAAAAATTTGACCAAAATTGGTATGATAATGTTTCTTGTAATACCTATTTTTCTGCTAATATCTAATTAACTTGATTCATATAATTTATCAGTAAAAAATAATTTATAATATACAATTTAATTAAATAAAATTTATGTGTAAATTTTATCGATTAATTCAACTAAAATATAGATTGAATTGTGAAACAAATAGTAAGAGTTTTTACTAATTTTTGTGAGAAGATAGTAAAATATTTCATTAAAACTAATATGATTAGTTATTATTAATCATAATTAATCATCTATAAAATTTTAAAATATTTTTAATTTAAAACAAAACAATATTATTTAATTTGTCTAGTATCATGTTTTATGAGAAATAATTATGTAGTAGAGAAACACTAAATACAGGGATATTAATGTGCAATGGGTTCAATGAGTACTCGAAAAAAATTAATCATAATGAGTAGGAAAATTAATCATGAAATCAAGTACGAGTAATAAACACTTTTCTCCCTTAATACATAAGTATGATCTAGATTTACTTTTTTCATCTTCTCATATAAACACTTTTCTCACTTAATACTATATATATATATATATATATATATATATATATATATATATATATATATAAAATTTTGTTAATCTAACTATTGAATTTATCCCTATAAATTTATAAATATTTAATATAGATCTCTTTTATATTGTAAAATTTTCATTTAAATATCTATTATTTAAAAATTTTCAAACACTGCACTCCTCTAAATACTAAAATGATTTTTTTAATAAGAATACAAATATAATTTTTTTAATAGGACCAAAATGGAAATAACCAACACAATATTACATAGAGATAAAAAAAGTTATTTAAACTATTAAATATTTATTAGTATATAACTTTATAGTAAACATTTTCTTATTAATTAAATTGTATAATAAGTTAAAATGAAATTGATTGGTTAAGTATCAACTAGTTTTGAAATTATTTGAAACAATCTTAGACTTAATTTCTTTAGTTAAAAATTTTAATTCATAATTAGATATATAAAATTTAATCTACATTAAAATTTGTTAAATATAATAAGTTTGATAACATTTTTTTTCCAAAGTAATGAATAGCATATGTGTGTGCGAGAATCTCAAAATAAGTTTAATAGAACTAATTAACAAATAAATTGTAAAATTTTCATAACTCAAAATTAATCAGTGGAATATTAAAGTTTTAATATTTGACGAAGATAATTGATTAAAAACATATTTTTTTATCATTTACTTTTTAATTAAAAGTTATTTTCTTTTATTTAATACAATGTTTTTTAAATGTTAGTTTTATTATAATAAATATTTATTCATTTTAAATAAAAAGATAAAATATTTAATCTATGAATAACTTAACTAATTAGTGCTTGAACATTCATCATTCAGATTTTGTTTTTTTTTTCTTGTTAATTGTTAAACATGGACATAAAATGATAATTATAAATAAACCTTTTTTGATTCATAATTACAAATTAACTATGCACCCGTTTTTTGCTTTTCCCTCTTACAAGGTATTGGAATAAAACTCAGTTTTTCTGACCAGAAAAAGAAGAAGAATAAAGCTGAGTTCACAAAAGATTCATATTCCTCTGTCTCTTTAAAAATTAACTCTTTACATATATCCCATAAAAAAATTTCTTTATAATTAAACGTGGTGAATGGAATTTTGAGTAATCAATCCTTAAATTTTTATTTATTTTCTAAAATTTCTGTCTTTGCTAATATAATTGCACCAGTTTTCTATAGAAGCGAGATTTGATAAACACAGGTAATATAGTAACTTCTTACTAAAGAAATTTTAATCAATATAATTGTTTAATAATCATCGTTATCATGCTAATTTTGTATACGAAAATTTATTAAAATAAAAGGTTATCATGTTTTAAGTCCTCATAAAACTATATATGATTTTATGATTTTAGTTGTCCATTTCTTTTTTCTGGTTTTGATTATTTTAAATTTTTAGTTTTTTAAATTTATCAATATTTATTGATCACGTAATATGCATTTAAATATGACATGTTATGTACTATCTTAAAGTGGTGGCAGATGTAGCTTGTTTAGATACAAGTCACGTAATCACTAAATGATGATAAAAAATCATAATTTTATTAAGATTAAAACATATTTAACTCTAAAAATTATAAGTATATGATTTAATAATAATTTTTTTAGTTAATTGCTTGGAATTATTTTACATGTAAGTTTATAATATTTCGTGGCATCTTTTAACAATTTATTTTGTTTTCAAAATTATAATTAAAAATTTTAAATTTATTTTAGCCAAATAGTTTCTGGATTAGAAGATATGTAATTTAAACACACATTAAGAAAAACTACAAGGGATGTCTCAAACATCGTATAAGTTTAAATTTAACAAAAACTTGAGAATATAAGACTCAATA
The DNA here is from genome assembly GCA_025330945.1 of Mucuna pruriens. Classification (NCBI taxonomy): domain Eukaryota; kingdom Viridiplantae; phylum Streptophyta; class Magnoliopsida; order Fabales; family Fabaceae; genus Mucuna; species Mucuna pruriens. Next base: position 805,817 of record JAENHJ010000111.1, read on the forward strand.
CTCTAAGCATTCACTAAAAAAATGATAACTTTAGGTGCTGGAAACTTAATTATATTCTTAAATCTCTATCTATGATGATTTTCTTTGTCAACTTTTAAAAGTTATGAAATTATATTCGTTTAGTACTAATAGCTCCTAAAACATATTTTGTTTGGACTTTCAGCCAAAATGGCCAGCTATACCCTAAATTAAAAACGTGAAAATGAGTCTCTTTCTCTCTCTACCTTCCAAAAACAATCATTGCCTCACCACCTGATTCTGTATGATCTGTAATTCCCTTGATTCCAATGGTTGTCGTAGAAAGGTCGAGCATGTTGGTCCCGTCATCATAATTTCCAAGATGGGTTGCCAACAAATACAAATACGTAGATTAATTGATATCAAATTTATTTGAGTTTAATTAATAGTATCGACTTTCGAATTTAAATATATAATTATGTTAAATATTTAGAAAGTTTTTTTTTTCTACTTATAATATTTGACTTAGGTAAAATTGTTTTTTTTTAAATATACTTATGATTTGTACAAGAAAATAAAAATTCTAAGATTAGCACTTTACTGTATAAACTTAATGTATGAACTTGTTTTTAAGCTTATTGTTGGAAGGGGTTCTGATGCATTATGCAGTTGAATTATTATGCCAGCTAATTGGATTTATATATCAACTTTGAAATAAAAAGAGAGGAGAAACGTCATAATCTAAAGTAGTCACTTTTAGCTGGGATTCGCAGTCCATCATAAAAAACTTCATAATATATCATTAGCTAGCCGCACCCAAATCAATAATGCATCTTGATTTTCACATTAAAAAAATTAATGAAACTTCATAAAAAATATAAACACTTAGGGTGTGTTTGGATTATGGATTTTAAAAGGAAAAAAGTAATTTAAGAGAGAATTTAAATATTTTGTAGTAAAATTTATTATTTGGGTATGTTACTAAAAAGAATTTAAATGGAAAATTTGAATGAAGTAACACTACAAGATTTTTTTTTTTTTGATTTTGTTAATAATTTTAACTATCATTTAAATTAGTAGCTAAATCCTAACTAATTAACTAGAATATTATTTTTTTCTAGTTAAATTTAAGCTATATTCATTTATACTTCTTATTACTACAAATTAACTAGAAAATAACTACAAATTTTAAAAATTTACTACAAATTAATTAAGATTATTTTCTTAGCTAATTTGCTACTTATTTCATGCTACCATTAATATTATAGTAATTTTGTAGCAAATTATTTTTACTAGAAATTAGTTACAAAATAACTATTAATTTTAAAATTAGCCACAAAATTGGTAGCAAATTTTAAATTTTCTAGTAGTGTAAAAAGAGAGAATTTTAATTTCTCACTAAAATAGGCTTTAGAAGTTCTCTCTACACTTGCTCTCTTGCATTACACCTCTCTCGTTCTCACTCTCACTTCTCGTGCCCTTCTTGCTCAAGCCACTTACGTCTTTCTTGCTCATCTCTTTCTTTTCCTCAAGTTCTTTCTTTTGCTAGTTCATCTCTCTCATTTGTCATTTTTTCTCCTTTAATTTAGGGTTATGGTTGAAATAAATTACATATAGAATCTGTTTCAATTATAATAATGTTTGCTCATTCTTTACATAAATTACAAATAATTTACACTAATAAATTTGTTACTAAGATCACTAATGAAGGTAAGACTTCGATTATGAGGAAATATGCATTTATTATTAATTCTCGATTATTTTTGGGCTATGTGATTTTGATTTTGTCTATGTGAATATGTAATTCTTTTTATTTTTACTTTTTATGAATGTGTAATTCTGAATTAAATAGCTTAATTCTAGTACTGATTTGAGGTGTAAAATCTAGACTTGTTCCAAACTTAGTACGGGCATAGTCAAGCACTATTCTTTATAGAGTTTTTAATAACTAGTAACATAGAAGATAGATATGTATTGAGAGTAGCTAACCTTGCTTTTATTCGAGATAAGTTTCCAAATTATAGACATTTTGTATATTCTTTGGCTTAAAAGGAGCATTTTTCTAATACTTCGACAAATGTGATGCATGTAAATATTTTGATAGATGAAATGTTTCTCTTATTTTTATTGTTCTTGATGTTAGCCAAATGTTAAATTACCCAAACTTTGATTATGTGGAGTGTAATTGTTGCATAGACATGTAATACATTGTTTATGATGTTGATAGATTTGGTTAAGTGGGCTACTTAACCCATTGTGGACCAGCCTAATGCATGTTGTGGATTATAGCAAACATGGCTGAAAAACTTAAATTATTAAATAAAAGCTTTTAAATTAAATCCCAAGCCCAATCTTATGCAGAATGTGGACTTTTCAAGTTAGCCCAACATTTATTTATTTTTATTTTTCTCAAAATTAAAACAAATAATTATTATGATTATTATTTTATTGATATATTTATTTTAGTATAATAAATGAAATAAGTAATTATGTTATTCTATTAATACATTTAGAAAAAGATTGAAAAGATAATTAGTTGATTACTTTTAATATATTATAAGATAATATCATTTATCTTTTTGACATCCATGGCATTTATATTTTTCTTTTCCATCTATGTCAATACCAATTTTAACAAAATGATTTCACACATCAAAGGTTAAGGTCTTACACTTTTGGACTTCTAGTTGAAAAGTTTCTTGGTACTTCTTGTACATTTGTAATATCAGTTTGAATATTTGGTAGTGAGTTTCCAATATATGACAATCAACATCATTGACATCTTTTTATAAAATTAGGAATATCCATATTTCCTTAAATTGCTTCTATAATTCTAGGCTCTAACAACATGTGTGCATGACGAAATGAACTTATTTGTGGTTTGTGCATTGTGGTCTACCATTTGGGAAACTTAGCGTGAAAGTAAAGAAAAATAGGTCTTTGTGAATTGACTTTTCTAGTCTTTTAAACTTCTCCTTCAAATTTCAATAAAATTAAAAAAAGTGGGTAGCTCGAACCCAATTGGGCTAACCTAGCTTTAGTCTGATTATGATATGAGCTTTATTGGATTGGGCCACAAAACCATGCATTTAATTTGTGTTCAAAATTTAAAGTTCAAGCCATCAATTTTATTAGGCAAGTTTGGGCTAGCCTGGTAGGTCCGACCCATTTTGCTAGCTTTAAATGTTGATAACTTTTTAATAGCCACTCAATTGCATTGTATTTTTAAAGATAGTTTTTTTTATCCATAGTATTTTTGTTAGATGCCTTTCTATTTAGCTTGAATGTGGGAGAATTTGAGAGAAAACACCATCTCTAGTCAAACTTTTTTTAAATTTTAATTGTTTTTTAGTCTTACCCTAATGTACTACATACTATTGGTGCACAATTTTCTTAGTGGAACTTAATTTCTTTCTTTTTATTGCTAAGATTGCTATTTTGTGGTGTATAATTTTGTGCTAGGAAATGAAACTAGTGACTATAGATTATATTTTATTTCACTCACTTAATCTTTTTATTTTCATGGCATGTTATGATAATTTAAGATGTTTTCTAGTTGTGCTATGGAGTAGGTAAGGTTCTGCCTTAACCAATGAGGGAATATATATCGGTTTTAAAAGGGGCCATTGGCAACATGTTCTTTGATGGTACTTGTGCAAGTTTTTTTATATAGACTCATAGGCTCATTCATGTCCTATTATAATTGAGTATATATTAGATTCTTTATTTTAAAGTGTTGTCCTATTATAATTGAGTATATATTAGATTCTTTATTTTAAAGTGTTGTTTTATTTAGATAGATGGTGTTGAGCTCCTATTTATTAGGTAATGGAGCTAAGCTCCTTATATGTTTAAGAGATATCTTGTTTGATCATGTCTATTTGATTTATTTTGCTTTTGTATTTCTCTTTACGTGCCTTAATTATTTTTTTTGCCAATTTTTGTATTTCCTCCAATTTTACTTGGAAATTTTAATGCTTACTTGCTATATATGTAGTTATTACTATAAATTGTTATGATTGTTTGAAACAAATTGTTATTTGCTTTGTTATGATTAAAAAAATTACAATAGATGATTATGATTGATATGAATTTTAGATGCAAGTTAGTGAGTGATGATTTTGTTACATGGATGGAGTTTTTCAATTATAGTTGTGTTTTGGATGGAAATTTGGTTTTCTACTTTTGTATAGGTTCTTAAATTACTAAGGTCTCTTTTGATTTACATTGATATTCATTTTCCCATATTGTGCTTATCTTCTAATGTAAAATTTGTGTTTGGAATAATTTTGGGCACACATCCTAAACACAATGAACAATTTAAAATCATTTCTATCAAAATTTAAAACAAAGGACACTAAAACTTGGGTATAAATCATACTTGAACCAATTTAATTACAAAATGTTCACATCTTTAATATATGAAGGTTAGATATTTTTTGTAAATATCATGATTTTGATAAAGGACACATGTTAGCATCTAAAAATGATGTCTCAATTAGATGTTTGGTATGTTTTTTGCTCTTATTTTTATGTGCTTGATTTGAGTGTAGAATAGTAGAATGGTAAAAAGGGTTATGTTTATGTATGATTTAAGTTGCTTCATATTATGGTGATATGTTGAGTGGGTTCTTCATATTTGTCTTATAAAGTGCTGAATGTTTATGAATTAATTAGCTATTATGTGCTATAGTATAGGTTAGCTAAAAATTACCGACTGGACAAACTTTTTCCTTCAAAGAGGCTTTAATTGTAGAATTTTAAGAAAAAGTAAGTACCTACCTTACTCCTACACAAACATTGGACCAAAACAAAATGATTGGACAACTGAAACAAAAGACTTGACCACACAATGTACTTCTTAGAAAAACATATGGATTTTCTTCACTAGTTCAATTGGGTAGTAAGAGGTTTTGAAAGAACTAATGTAGAAAACTAATTAAGAATAAGGTGGCGCTATAAAGAAAGAGAGGAGTGTAGAGGGATACATACGGTAGGCCATTGCCATTGCTTCTCAATCAATTTCCGGCACTAGTTCTTTCGGAACCTCTTGCTACCCAATTTAGCATATGAAGAAGATCCATATATGTTTTGAGAAGTACATGGTGGGGACAGACAAGTACTTACTTTTTCTCCAAGCTTTGGAATCAAAGCTTGCTATGAAGGAAAATTTTTTCCCAACCAATAATTTGTAGCTAACCAATACTACATTACATAGTAGCTAATTAATTTACAAACATTTATTATATATAATATAACTGTCAAGCAACTTAAATGATACATAAACATAATCCCTCTAACCCTTCTAGTGTTTTGCACATGAGTATAAGAGTGAAAAACATACCAAATGTTCAATAGAAACATAATTTTTAGATGTTGATAAGTGTCATATAGTAGAATCATGATATTGATAAAAGATAAATAGCCTCTACATATTAAAGATGAGAGCCTTTTACAATCCAATTGGTGCAATAAAATTACTAAGGCCTAGCTTGCTTAACATTAAGATTCACTTTCCTATATTGTATTTACCTTCAAATGTAAAATTTGTGATTGGGATTATTTTGGGCACACATCCAAACACGATGAACAATTCAAAATCAGTTCTACCTAAATTTTAAACTAAGGGTACAAAGTCTCATGTATAAATCATAGTTGCACCTTGATTGCAAAGAGTTCAAGGTTTACATATTTAATATCTAGGAGTTAGATATCTTTTGTAGATATCAATATTTTGAAATATGAAACTTATTAGTGTTTAAAAATGATGTTTAAAATTGGACGTTTGATATGTTTTTCACTTTTATTTTTATATGTTTGATTTTGATTCATGTATAGAGTAGTATAAGGGTAAAAAGGCTTATGTTTATGAATAATTTAAGTGGCTTTATGGTATGTTGGTATCCTAAGTGACTTCTTCATCTTTGTCTTATAATGTGCTGAATATTTATGAATTGATTGGCTACTGTGTAATGTAGTATTTTGTAGCAACAAATTATTGATTAGACAAATTTTTTCCTTCACAACAAACTCTAATTCTAAAGTTCAGAGAAAAAGTAAGTATTTATGTCACTCTTACACAAACAGTGAAGTAAAACAAAATGATTTGACAACTAAAACAAGACTTGAGGACATCATGTCCTTATTAGGAAACATATGGATATTCTTCATATGATAAATTGGGTAGTAAGAGGTTCTAAAAGAACAAATGTAAAAAGTTAATTGAAAATTGGGTGGCTTTATCCATAAAAGAGGTGTGCAAAGGGGTACATAAGGTTAGCCATGACCACTATTTCTCAATTAATTTTCCACACTAGTTCTTTTTGAACCTTTTTCTACCTAATTTAGCAAATGAAAATGATGCATGTATTGTTTTTAGAAGGAAATGGTGTCCTTAACTCTTCTGTCTTCTGTCTTCATTGTCAAGTCATTTTGTTTTAGTCCATTATGTAAGGGTGAGATAAGTACTTACTTTTTAACCGAGCTTTGGAATCAAAGCCTACTGTGAAGGAACAATTTTACCCGATTAGTAATTTGTAGCTAACCAATACTAAAGTACACCATAGCCAATAATTTTATAAACATTCAACATATTATAGCAGAGATGAAGAAGCTAGTCATGGTACCAACATACTATAAAGCAACTTAAATGATACATAAACATAATCCTTTTAACCATTCTATTGTTCTATACATGAATCAAGTGCATGATATAAAAGTGAAAAACATATCCAACATCTAATTGAAACATCATTTTTAGATGTTGATAAGTGTCATATATCAAAATTATGATATCTACAAAAGATATCTAACCTCTACATATTAAATATGTGAACCTTTTGCAATCAAATTACTATGGCCCTGTTTTGTTTACATCGAGATTAACTTTCCTAAATTGTGGTTAGCTTCCAATGTTAAATTTGTGATTAAGATTATTTTTAGCACATATCCCAAACACAATGAACAATTCAAAATCAATTCTACCACAATTTAGAACAAATCATACTAATTCTCATGTATAAATTATAGTTGCACCAATTTCATTAGAAAAGGTTAGCATCTTTAAAGATATCTTATTTAGATGTTAGATATCTTCTATAGCTATCATGATTTTGATATATGACACATATGAGCATCTAAAAATGATGTTTCAATTGGATGCTTGGTATGTTTTTCACTTTTAATTTTATGTTCTTGATTCATGTGTTGAATCGTAGAAGGGCAAGAAAAAACCTTATGTTTATGTATCATTTAAGTTGTTCCATAGTATATTGGTATGCTAAATTGCTTCTTCATCTTTGTCTTAAAATATGTTGAATGTTTATAAATTGATTGGCTATTGTGTAATGTAGTATTAGTTGTAACAAATTATTGATTGGAAATTTTTTTTCCTTCACACTAGCCTTTGATTCCAAAGTTCGGAAAAAAAGTAAGTACTTGTCTCACTTCTACACAAACTTCGGACCAAAACAAAACAGTTTGACAATTGAAAAAAAGACTTGAGGACACGATGTAATTCTTATAAAACACATTGATCTTCTTCATCTCAATTAATTTTTGCACTAGTTGTCTTGGAACCTCTTACTACCTAGTTTAGCATATGAAGAAGATCCATGTGTTTTGTTGAGAAGGACATAATGTCTTCAAGCCCTCTATTTCAACTGTCAAATCATTTTGTTTTGGTCCAATGTTTGTATAAGAGTGAGACTGATACTTACTTTTCCTCCAAACTTTGGAATCAAAGCTTGTTGTGAATGAAAAATTTGCCATAATTTGTAGCCACCCAATACTACATTACCTAAAAGCTAATCAATTTACTAACATTCAACAAATTATAAGACAAAAATGAAGAAGCTACTTAGAAAATTTGTAAACTATAAAACAACTTAAATGATAGATAAACATAATCCCTCTTACCTTTATACTATTCTACACATGAATCAAGCATATGAATATAAGAGTAAAAAAACATACCAAATGTCCAATTGAAAACATCATTTTTAGATGCAGATAAATGTTTATAAACATAGCTTTTTTTTGTTGTAAATAACAAATTTAAACTAAAACAATATGTTTGTAAAAGTTTAGTCCAATACAAAATAAGAAAAAGAAAGAAAAATCAAAAAACAAATAAATAAAAACAAAGAAAGGAAAAAGTATCAGGAAAGAGAATCTTTTGAAATCATCTACAACTCCCTATCCCTTCACTTTTTGCACTCTATTACTTGCAACCACTAACTTTCTAGCTACTAGCCACCGATAACTTTCTCGTTGCCTTGCTCCACCCCTAAATAATGGCCATTTCTTGAAAAAGAATGGAAACTAGATCAATTGAATAGATAATAAGTCTATATATAGTAACTTTGAATAAAAAGAGAAGGAGAAAGGGGAGAAAATTGGGAGAACACACAAAATTTTCAATTCATAATTGTGATAGAATATACAAAAAAATCAAAATTCAAATAAGGTACATAGAAGATTATAAAGGAGTGATAGAGAAAAAGCTAGTAGAAACAACACTTTACTATTGATAATTTCAATCACCATTCTTATTTATGATGTTATTTATGAAGCTTTGATATACTTAGACACATCCACAAACAAAACATACTAGGAATTCCCAAGCATGAGTTTTAAACATAAAATAATGATAAGAAAAGGAAAGTAAAAAATGGAATGATACCAAAAACAAGGAGAAGAGAAAAAGGAAAGATACCTATTATCACAAACTACCACAAACTGTCATTAAGACATTTTTCAACCACCATGGTCGATGACGATCTCCTCTCTTTTGCTTGCGATTTCATCATCACAACCCAAACACTTTAAACCCTTGTGCTTTTACTGATGGCACTACCATCTCTCTGCTCACATTCTCTTTCTTGCTCCCCAACAAGTGGCCATGATGAGCTGCTATGATGGTGGAGTCACAATGTGTTTTTTACCCTTCTCCCTAACACCTTTCTCCTTCCTTCTGGTTCTCTTTCTCACTAGCTTGTTCTCTTTCACTCCAATGATCCCCAGACTACCATCTAGTAGCGCTATTGTGAGTAAGAGTCCTCTCCTTTTAGATCTCCATTGTAGTGTCGTGCATACTTAGTTGTGTAGCGAGGTAGTCTTAAATAGGTATTATTGTATTAGGGTTAGGTTTTATTTATTTCACTTTTCCTTTTATTTTATTTTAGGTATAGATTAATGCCCTTAGTTGGGCTAGACCCATGGTTGGTCAACAAATTGGACTCATCCCAATATATTTAAGTTTTTCATATATATATATATATATATATATATATATATATAACTCATTTTATTTTTTTTTAGATTCGTTAAAACACAAATAAAAATAATGAAAAAGGAGTAAATGAATAGTTTGTAAATAATAATAAGTTTGAATTCCCAATTCAAATATAAGTACATGGAAAGATAATTGAAATCATGCATTAATTAAAATAATTTGTTCTTTTCTTATTCTATTTAATTCTTATTTAATTGTAATTATAGTCATTAATTTTAATTTCTATAATTAGTATTATTAAGATATCAATTTATTATAAAAATATATTGATTACAATTTCTATAAAATAAAAAAAATGATTAAACATGACATTTTTTTTTCTTTAGAATGTTTGAGGACACAAGGTGAGACAATTTAGTGCACTTGATATTTCCTAATCAACTTCAATCACCATAATTAATGATAATAATAATAATTCGTTCATAATAAAATTTCTTAATAATAGCACAATTGTAAATAAAATATTTTTATAATTGTTAAATCAATTTTAGTAATTAAATAAATTATAATATTTACAGAATCTTTAAATAGAAAAAAAATTAATTGGATGAAACATCTTCTTAATCTAAATAATTTGGAATAAAAGCTGTGACAACTTAATGTGCTCAAATTTTGTGAACACTGATTTTGTTCTATCGTTTACTTCAAATGTCTCATCCAATACAAAACAGCAACAACAACAAAAAAACAAAGATAAAATAAAAATAAAAAAACAAATTTAAGGACATTGTCAAATCCATTGGACATGCATCTCCCTGTTATGTCTTTTGGACGAGCATCCAAAGAGGTTGTTCTAGGTGAGCGTCCATAGCAAAAGCTATTCTGCATTGCTCTGTGTTGCAGCTTTGCTTTGCTCTACGTTGCAACTAAGTGTCCAAAGGAGATGCACCCCTTTCTTTCTTGCAATCCTTCATTTTTGTTGCTTTACTTTGCTTTGCGGCTCTGCTACATGTCAGGCGTCCAAAAGAGTTACAATCTCTACTCTACTTTCAAGTCGCTAAATGTCTTACTACAATTGGCCACTTGCAAAAGAAAATAGGCAAGTTGAATTAAATAATTGATTTATAAATGCCTATAAATACTAGAAGTGAGCCAGGGGCGAGGAAAGGAAAACGAAAGACTAGGAGAGGAAAAATTGAAAAAGCACAACACGAGAGAAGAGATCTTGAGAAAAAAAGGTGACCTGTGAGTGATCAATAGAAGAGGAAGGAAAATGAAAAAAATGGGAGAAAGGTCTAAAAAGAGACCGAACATGAGTTTACGAAAATTGGAAGAAAGGATCCAAAAATAGAGCATGTGCTCGCGAAGTTGGGAGAAGAACCTAGGAAGAAGAAAACAACTTGTGAACAAGGGAGAGAGCTTACGGAAGTATAAGAGTAGCAACGAGAAGCACCTACACAAATTGGTATCACTAATCTCCCATATATTATTTCATATTTGTGCATAGGATTTGTCGTTAACGTTTGGAAAATTCCTTGATTTCACGAGCATTAAAATATAATGTGTTTGGATGTCTTTGGATGCTCCTGAGATGTATAGGTCTTTGGACACTCGAGCATCTTTGGACGTTGGAGGTCCTTTGGACACTGGAAATTCTTAGGATGCTTCCCTTTTAGTCTTGTGGACTAATCCTTTCTTTATTATTAGATTACCCTTTCTGACTCATCCATACCCTTTGGACGCCCATCTGGGTAACCTATTTCCTTTCCATTAATTTACTTTTTGATTCATTCATACCTTTTGAACACGTCCATACCCTTTGGACGCCCATCTGGGTATCTCATTTCCTTTCCATTAATTTACTTTTTGACTCGTCCATATCCTTTGGACGTTGGGACCTTTTGGACACCCATTTTGGGAGTTCCTTTCCTTTCTATTAATTTACTTTTTGGCTCATCCATATCCTTTGGACGTTGGGATCCTTCGGACGCCCATCTAGGTAGCTCATTTTCTTTTTGTTAGTTTACTTTCTAACTCGTCCATACCATTTGTATGCCCATCTAGGTAGCCCCTTTCCTTTTCATTAATTTCCTTTTTGGTTCGTCCAGATCCTTTGGATGCTAGAGCCTTTGGACGCCCATTTGGGTGATTCCTTCGCCTTTTTATTTATTTACTTTTTGGCTTGTCCATACCCTTTGGATACTTGGACCCTTTGGATGCCCATCTAGGTTTCTCTTTTCCTTTTCATTAATTTACTATCTAGTTTGTCCTGGTCCTTTCGATGCTAGACCTTTTAGACGCTCATTTGGGTGACTCTCTCTCCTTTTCATTTATTTACATTTTTACTCATTTATACCCTTTGGACACAGGGATCTTTTGGATGCCCATCTAGGTAGCCCCTTTTCATTAATTTACTTTTTGGTTCGTCTAGGTCCTTTGAATGCTAGACATCTTTGGATGTGTCCATCGCCTTTGGATGTGTCCATAGCCTTTGGATGGTGGAGCCTTTGGACACCAATTTGGGTGGCTCTCTCTCTTTTTTATTTATTTACTTTTTTAATCATCCAGGTCCTTTGGATACTAGACATCTTTGACACGTTGTAGTACCCTAAAATTGTCCGGGGACAAAGTCTTGACACATCTTTGTGGGACCCACCATGACTCATGTTAAAGAGAGGATCATGGAGATAGTGGAGTCAGCCGCTCATGATGACCAAGAGGGAGTCATGGATCATGGAGGAGTGGAACCATTATGGAGGAGTGGAACCAAGAATTATGGGATCATGGGGAAGTTGAGTCTACACTCACGAAGCCTATAAAAAGGCCTCAAGCCGAAGTGCAAATGGGTCGAAAATTGATAGTAGAAAATCTTGTTCAAATAAGTGAGAGGAGAAACTCTAGTGAAAAATTCCGGAGATAGGAAGAAAGAAACAAAATGGCAATAGCACAGCGCAAGCCAGACGGAAAGACCAGGGCGAGCCGGAAGGAGAGAAGGAAGTACTGGATGAAAGGAAGGAGACACCGAACTCCTCTGGATACCAGGTTAGTAAGTGAATGCATAAATATTTCCCTTGGGTAAGCCTTAGGTGACTCCTTCCCTCTCTACGAAACCAAAGCCAAATCTCCCAACTCCCTTCCTCCCAAGCCTCCGTCTTACCGAGGCCGAATTTGCCTCAGTCTCCCTTGGCTGGGGCGAAATGGGCTCACCGTTTGACTTCCTCCATCGCTAGGGCTGAGTTCACCTCGGCCTCATGTGGACCAACCATCCTCCTAAAACTTTCTGTCGCCAAGGCCGAATTCATCTCGGCCTAAACACAGCCAAGCTGGTACTGACCGGCTTCATCCTTTCCTGACTAACAATCTAGCCAAAACTACGTGGACTTTGATTCCTCTAAAGCCGAGGTATGTAGGCCCAGGAGGCACACTCCTATCAAGTCATAAATCAAAAAAACCAAAAACACTTACTCCTACCCTTGACTCTCCGTAATCTCTACAAGACCCAAACCTAAGCATCATCCCCACAACCTTACAGCTAGCCTAGGGTAATTATCAGGTGATAGACATGTTGGGGCACCCTGTGTTCCCAATGTGTAACCAACTCCCGAACCCGCAACTCTGATTCTCAGACCAGCCTTTCCCCCAGGTTTCCTGGCGTTCCTTGGAAAAACGCCGGTGGCAACTCCCAGTGGCCGAGTCGGTTTCGACCATCCTATGGCTGGGACCATTTCGGCCCTTTTCGAACCATTTTGTGTCTCGTCACAAATTAGGTTGTGACACACGTCTATAGCCTTTGGAAACTCCCTTTGGATGCTGGACATCTTTGGATGCATCTATGCCTTTTGGACGCTAGACACTCTTTGGACATATATGTCTTTTGGATAGTTCCTAGGCACCTTTGGACGATACCTTTCCTATGTTATTAATCTATCTTAGACACCAGGTCCTTTGGATGCTGGACGTCTTTGGACACGTCCATAGCCTTTGAATGCTTCCTTTATACGATGAAGCCTTTGGACAACTCTTGTGTCCTTTGGACACCCTCTTTGGATGTTAGGAGCCTTTAGACATTCCTTTTGGATAATGGAGTCTTTGGACGGCTCTTGGGTCATTTGAATACACTCCAAATCATTGTACTCAAATCTTCTTTTCTAGACAGTGTTTTCTCCAAGGCCTAAGGCCTCTTTCTAAACAATGGTTGACCAGATGAAACATCTTCTCAATCTTCAAAATTTTCTAGGATGCAAGTTGTACACCTTGATAATCCTAAAAATTCTTTATAATTATTATCATTAGTAGAAATTACTTTTTAAAACATAACTAATGATAATAACAACATTTTTCTAACGAGGAAGTGATGAATTAGATGTGACATCTTATTAATCTTGAAGTTTCGAGACCCAAGTAGCGACAACTTGATGTCTCTAAACTCTTCTCCAGCATAAACCAAATAACTCAAAAGGATTGGCTTGGGTGTACACCTACGTCAATTTAGGGATGCATGAATAGTGATAGTTCAAAAATCCTAAGGTCTGATAAAAATAAAATGCAATACACAAACATTTTCTACCACAAAGAACTATATAACTTTGATTCCCCATTGCACTTAGGGATACATAGGAGTAGGGAACCACTCCTTGTCGAGCTAAAGATTAGAAATATAATAATTAACTTTCCATTTATATAGCATAATGATATTAAAAATTTAACTTTAGTCAAAACTATACGAATCTATTTGGTGAAATAAATATTTTAAAACTTAACAATAATATGCTTAATTAATTTGAGGTAATCAATTTTAATGAATGAGCATTAATACCTTCCCATAATTGACTATCGAACTTAAAATCTGGTTTTGAAGACCATTATTTTCTTTTAAAGATTTTTCTAATATTTTTCTTTAATAAACACCGTGGCAACTCCATCTCTTCCATTTTTCTCTTTTAAAATATTTTCCGCCAATCGTCATAACTCTAGTTGCGACAAATTCTCCTTAATTAATGCTAATAATTTTTAGTTATAACTAATTATAATATTTCTTTTCATTACAAGTTTCTTTAACAATAATAATGATAATCATGTCATAATCTTAATTAAAATGATTCCATAAAGATAAAGTATTTATAATTTGATTAAAACTAATGGTAATAGGAAAATATCTTCATATAGGAGAAATAATTAATTAGATGTGACATTTTTTTAATTTAAAGATTTCAATACACATGTTACAACTTGATCTCTTTAAACTCTTCTCTACAATAAAGTTTAAAATCAAAATTAAATTATTGCAAAATAAAAAAATGTTAAATCAAAATCAAAATGTTTTAATAGATTGGCTTAGGTGTACACCTTTGTCAATTTTATATTTGGAGTGTAATAGTTGTGAAGTTCAGAAATCTTAAAGTTTAATAAAAAAATAAAGTAAAAATAAAAAACATCAACACATAAATATTTTCTACCAAAGAACTACTAACTCAAATTCTTTATTGCACTACGATATACTTAAGATCTTACCTAAATCTTATTGAGCTAAAAAGATTAAAATAATAATAAGATATTGTTCCAGTCATGGGAAATTCTTAGAGGATGTTATGAAGATATCCTATGAGTAGACCATTAGAAGGTGTATGATCATCCTCCTTACTCCATTTTTTCAACCTCGTTGAAGTAGTTGGTGGTGATACTTGCAAAGGCACTCTGACGCTCAAGTTAGTGAATGATTAATAAGAGTTAAAAGATCAAGTTAAGTTCCCACTTGCAATATGCTTATTTATTTAAAACGAGTTTATGAGATAGGTAATTACCTATCCATTACGAGTTAGAGGAGTGATGTGATTTTAGTTTATGACTGTCTTGAAATTAGGTAAAAGAGAAACTTGACCCTAATTGCGACCTACTGGTAGAACTAGAGTTATCAAAAGAAATAGTGATCCTAACTGCGACTTGCCGATAGAACCAACACTATAAAGTTCTTAACCCAAGAACAAAGGGGAAAGTTCTTACAATAGAGAAACTCGATTTTATTCAACTTCGGAATTCTGTTTTTTTTTTGTTGCTTACAAGAGTTTTTTTATAGGTTTAGCTAGGCAGCTTTGAAATTAATGCCCACTAACATTTCCACTAGGCATTAAGTTATAACTCTCCACTAAGCTTTTATTTCCCATCAGAAAACTTTCCACTAACCCACCAGCCATCATAATGATTTAAGAAGCTTTAATACAATAAAAACTTACCTAGGAAATGTGAAAAGACATATGAACTTATTACATGAAGATAATATGCAAAAATTACATGTAAACAAGTCCTAATTAACTATTCAACCCAAATTACATGAAATTGACTTTGGGCTTTTCATGTGTTCTTCATGTTGGGCTCCAATCATCATCAAACTGTAATAAATTGACCCATTTTGATGCAACCTCTAATTCACTTTGCTTTGAACTTTCCTGAATCTCCATAATTAGGCCTTGCAAAGATTGCTTCATCATTTTGGTTTTGGACGTAGTCATGGGACCTCCAATGTCACGCAAAGGGGCTTTGACTTTGTTGGTTAGGTCTCTATCATGGAGTATATCGGTTATCTATCAGTTACGAATTAGTAAGGTATGTCGTTTACTTATAAGTTACTTAAGTAGTAATATTTTGTATTTGAATAAGTCATAATGTGCTTGGTCAAAAGTCGAATAGGTACATAATCCTTTAGCCTTAAGCCAAAGAGGTGAATAAGCCTTAAAAGACCAAGTAAGGAACACATATTTGACATATTGCTTTCCCTAAAAACATAAAGGTTTAACTCTTAGATTATGTCAAGATTGTCAAGTTGTGATAGAGGTTAGCTTGTGTCATACCTCTTAGGTTATGCTAGGACTGACTAAGTAGCTAGGTTGACCTACGACGTGCCTTACAGGTCATATTGGGATGGGTAGGTCAGCAGTGACATGCCTTACGACCATGATGTGACTGCCTAAGTAATTAGGTTGGCCTGCGATATTCCTCATGGGCTATTTTGGGATCGCCTGTGGGCATGTTAGCTAGTGGTGTGCCTCACAAGCAATGAGATGACTACCAGAGTAGCCAGGTCACCCTACGACGTGCCTCATGGGTTATGTCAAGACTGCCTATGGGTAGGTTAACTAATGACATGCCTCATAGGTCACGCTAGGATTGCCTTTGGGTAGGTTAGCCAGTGGTATGCCTCATAGGCCATGACGTGACTGTCTAAGTAGCTAGATTAGTTTATAATGTGCCTCATGCAATGTGCTTCATGGGTCATGTTGGGACCACCTAGTCGTTGGTGTTGCTTGTGTATAATGTATCTATTGGTCGATTCTCTCTCACTTATGTTGTTATTGTGCATGTCTTCATACTTGTAATTAATTACTTTAAAGCAAATAAAGAAAACACGTAATAAGAATAACAATAAGATAATAATGAAAGTCAAGTAGACAAATAATGTTCTCATTGAAGCAATTTCATCTCATCAATCTTTACAAAAATTTATGATAAAAGGTATAATTGTAGTAATCAGTTGGTGTATTGGTCATATAAAATGATCATATAAATCTCAACAGTAGTACTGATTGTAAGTATTTTGGTGGTTGTATCAGTTGGAAAGAATTGTTATACATTCAAAAGTGATTAGTATCTTGGAAGTTTGAATTTAGAAACAGACAAACATTTGGAAGCTTTTAGTATCCAAAAGTTGTTAAATAAAATTTGTTAAACATTCAAAAGTGGTTAGTATCTTGGAAGTTTGAATTTAGAATTAGGCAAATATGTCAAACATTTGAAAGCTATTAGTTTTGAGAAGTTGTTAAATAGTAAAATAAGTTTTGTTACACATTCAAAAGTGGTTAGTATTTTGGAAGTTTGACTTTAGAATTGGGCAAACACCTCAAGCATTTGAAAGCTATTATAGTATCCAAAAGTTGCTAAATAGTAAAATAAAAAGTTTGTTACCCATTCAAAACCGGTTAAGTATATTTTTAAATCCAATACAAGAACCAAACTGAAATTAATATCACTTAACAGGCCTAATTCATTGTTGGTTATATATTTTGAAATAATTTTGTTGAAGTTTAAATTTAAAGTTTATGCAGTTATATCCAACTAAAAATAAAATGATGTGGAATAAATATGATGTGGTATCTAACTAAAGAGAAAATGATGTGGAGTAAATATGATGCAATAATTTGACAACGAATCACTTAAGTAAAAAGATAGTGATTTAAGTATGACAAATGTAAAATTGTAAAAGTGAAAGGGTACCCACCTAGACAATAATGGGGGTGGCAGAATCGTGAGGGGCCACATCCATTAGTTGCTTATTGGCCATGCAAATTTCAAATACATATTCATAGCCATTTCTTACCATGTCAAATAGTTATGCAAACTGTACGAGGGAGAAGTAGTGGACTAGAAGTTCGTAGGTTGTAGGTTGTGTGGTGAGCAAAATGTTTCGATCATGGAAAATTATTAGAAGATAGTTTGAAGATCTCCTATGACCAGACCATTGGAAGGCTTGTATGATCATCCTCCTTGCTTTATTTTTCAAACCTCCTTGCTTTATTTTTCCAACCTCCTTGAAAAGTAGCAGGTGGTGGCACGTACCTGCAAAGACAATCCAATGCTAAAATATGTGAGTAATTAATAAGAGTTAGAAGATCAAGTTAAGTTTTCACTTGTAGTGTACTCCTTTATTTATAATGAATTTATGAATTAATGACAAATGATTATCTATTAGTTACTAGTTACTGGGGTATGTTGGTTACCTATAAGATATTTAGGTGGTTATATTTCATATTTGATTAAGTCATAATTTGTTCGATCAAAAGGTGGGTTGGTACAAATATTAACCCTCAATTTTTTTCAAAATAATAAGAATAATATTTAACCTTCATAAAAAAAATAAATCCTTCATAATAGTTTTTTTTATTATTTTAGGGTAAGATAAATATTTTAAAACTTATAAATAATTTGCTTAATTAATTAAAGGTAATCATCTTAGGACAAACATTTTAGGGTACTAATACCTTCCTAATACGTAATCGACCACCAACATCAGAATCTGATATCAAAGACAATTTTTTTTCAAGGTTTTTTCAATATTTTTCCTTAATAAATATTTGGTAATAACTCCTCTATTTTTACATTATTTTCACCGTCTCGCCATAACTTCAATTGCGACAATGTCATGTATCCAAATTAATGCAATCAAATTGGTGCAACTATGATTTATATATGAGACTTAGTGTCTTTTGTTTTAAATTTTGGTAGAATTGATTTTGAATTGTTGTTGTGTTTGGAATGTGTGCCCAAAATTATCTTAGTCACAAATTTTGCATAGGAAAGTAAGCATGGTGTTAGAAAGTGAAGCTTAATATAAACCAAATAGAGTCTTAGTAATTTAACAAGTTATACAAAAGCAAAAAATCATATTTCCATCTAAAATACAACAATAATTGGAAAACTCCACCCAAGCAACAAAATTATCATGCACTAACTTACATGTAAAAATTAGATCAATCATAACTATATACTATAATTTTTTTCAATCATAAAAGAGAAAACAACAATTTGTTTCAAACAATGGTAACAATTTATAATAATAGCAACATATCTAATAACTAAGAACTAAAGATTCCAAATAAAATAAGCGAAAATACAAAAAAATTGGTAAAAAAAATTAAGGTAGATAAAGAAAAATAAAAAAGTAAAATGAATCAAACAATCATGACCAAACAAAAAATCTCATAAGCACATAAGGAGCCCAACTCCATCACCAAATAAATAGAAGGATCCTAGTTCCATATATCTAAATAAAACAAGACTTTAAAATAAAGAATATGATATAAACTCAATTATAATAGAACATGCATGAGTTTATGAATCTATGTAACAAAAACTTGCCCATGTACATTAAAAAGCATGTTGTCAAAGACCCCTTTTAAAACTAAAGTGTATTCTCTCGGTACTTAAGGCAAAACCTTACTTATTGTGTAGCACAACTAGAAACATCTTAAACTATCCCAACACACCATAAAAATAAAAGATTAAGTGAGTAAAATAGAATATCATCTATAGCCACTAGTTTCACTTTTTGGCACAAAATTATACACCACAATATAACCATCTTAGCAACAAAAAAAAAAAAAAGAAGAAAAGAATTAAGTTTCACTAAGAAAATTGTGCACCAAAATAAGGATGAGACTAAAAAACAATTAAAATATAAAGAACTCTAACTAGAGACGATGTTTTCTCTAAAATTCCCTCACATTCAAGCTAAATAGAAAGACAATGGGCAAAAATACTAAAGATAAAAATTAATCATTAAAAATCTAGTATAATTAAGTGTCCATAAAAAACTGTCAACATCATAAACAATGTATTACATGAATATGCAACAATTACACTTTATAGTAATACCAAATAAGAGAAACTTTTTTAAGTAAGAGAAACATTTCATCTATAAAAAATATGTACATGCATCAAATTTGTTAAAGTGTAGAAAAATGTTTATTATAAGTCAAAAAAATATGCAAAATGTCTATAATTGGACCTTTTGTTGAATAAAAACAAGATTAGCTACTCTCTTCACATATTCATCTTTGATATTACTAGTTATTAAAAACTCTGTAAACAAGAGTGCTTGGCTTTACTCATACTAAGTTTGGGAATAACTCTAAATAGTTTGTTCTTTTTTTTTTTTTTACCTTAAACTAGTACTAGAATTAGGCTATTCAATTAGAATTACATAGTCAAAAAAATAATTTACCTATTCACGAAGACACAAAATCCAAACCACATAACCTAGAAAAATAATCTAGAATTAATAATAAATACAAATTTTTCAAAATCGAGATCTTACTTTTCTTATTGATCTTAGTAACATAATTATTGGTGTAAATTATTTGTAATTTGTGTAAAGAGTAAGAAAACACTATTATAATTGAGACAAATTTTGTTTGTAATTTGTTTCAATTATAACTCTACATTAGGAGAAAAATGCACAAATGAGAGGGAGCTCAAACAAGAGACTTGAGTGAGAGGCTTGAGGGAGAGACACAACTACAAGAGTGAGAGAGATGCAACAACAAGAGAGGCACGAGAGGTGAGAGCGAGAATAAGAGAGACATAATGTGAGTGGACAAGCGTAAAGAGAATTTCTAAATTGTCTGATTTTAGTGAGAAATTAAAATTATCTCTTTTTTATTTCATTCAAATTCTAAAATTTTTAAATTCTTTTTAATAACATACCCAAATAGTAAATTTTACCACAAAAATATTTAAATCCCCTCTTAAATTACTTTTCCCTTTTAAAATCCTCTATCCAAAATACCCTTAGTTAAAATGTGTTTTTTTGTAAAAGTTTCTATATTTTCAATATATTTTTTTGAAATAGGTCTTGAAATGTATTTTTCTCTAAGTTTTGTTGATTAAGAAACACATTAGTATTGTCATAGTTGCTCTAACTTTCACTCAGAGTGGTCTAAGATCACAGAAAAGTTCCTATTGTTAACAACAATCAACACTTTTAAGAAGTCAATGTGCTGAACAGAAATTCTGATGTCAAGGCTTTGACTAATTCTGCAATGAAGTTTGATGTATTGTCACTTATGTAGAAGATTTGAAGAATTTTAATTTCTATAGCTGTTCTTACTCAGAAGGAGTTGAGAAGTGTTATTTTCAATAAAATCAAGTTTTAAAAGATCATTCTCAAGCATTTTCTTCATTTCTCTGATAGTCAATGCTACAGGACAAAGCATTGTGCAAAAGTTGCCACTGCTACACTTCAGGACAATGAAACACTAACATCTAACTGTGACATGCACTCATGCATGGACATTCTTTAAAACAAATATGGAAGGAAGGTGTAATGTTGAACAAGTAATATATCTGATAGCCCTTTGAATCTCTCTCTTTTGTTTTGAAGTCATTCTCATCTCATTGTATCCTCTGTATTTTCTCAGTTGTAATCCACTCTGTGATGTTAGTCCCACACAAGCGTTTTATTATATATGTTTTTGTAACCTTTATTTACATGGTAGAGATGAATGAGTATTCTGAGATAGCTTGGAAGTTAACTGTAAAAATATATACTATTTGTAATCTATATTGAAGAGGTTAGTGTTGAAGAAAACATTCCAAGTTATAAAAATTTTAGCAGAAGGACTGGACATAGACACATGATATTTTGGTTTGAACTAGCATAAATCCTGACTCTAGTGCTTTCCTTAATTACCCCTGTATTTACTTTATGAACTGCCTTAGAAATGTATTTTGATCACTTAGAGTTTTGTTGCATAAAAAAAATGTTTGTAAAAACTCTAATAGTCTAATCAAGTTAACTTCAATCAGA
This sequence comes from Mucuna pruriens, assembly GCA_025330945.1. Lineage (NCBI taxonomy): Eukaryota > Viridiplantae > Streptophyta > Magnoliopsida > Fabales > Fabaceae > Mucuna > Mucuna pruriens. The sequence continues at coordinate 827,365 of JAENHJ010000111.1, forward strand.
GTTTTCTAACTTCAAGTAGAGTTTTTCAAACTATCTAAAAGAAGTTTCTTAAGCACTATTATCTTTGAACTAAAGATTTCTATTTATATAATTATATATCTCCTTGATCTAACCTCTCATATATGCAAGTGAACGCACTTGAGAAAGATTAAAGTATTCTGAAAGTTCAAAGCAAAATTCAACTACCTTTGCATTTTGCTACCTTCAGATTGAAAATTATGAACATTCTAATACATTTTGTCCGATTGGTATGGTTCTTCGCGTGTTAAAATTGTGAGCACAAAAGCCCCTATAAAGGGTGTTTTATGTTTATGTTTTGATGATTAATAAACATACTTTGGTTACATTTATCTTCTCTCAGGGCTCTAATTTGTGGATGTGTTCAATTTTGTTCAGAAGAACAGAAAGATGATACTAAGATTTCATTTCAGAAGGATAAGGCAAAACAGCACTACTCAATGCTCCAGAAGTTTAGAAGAGTTCTTTGTTCTACACCAGAAAGGTTGAGTGTTGCTCACAAGAGTCAATCATGTAATACTTCTAAAAAACCTTAGTCAAATGATAAACCCGTATAGAGAAAAACAAGATCAGAAGAGTTAAGATCAAAAGATTTGTGCTCAAAACATTCTGATGAAACCCAATTCTCTGTATTGTTGGAAGAGACAAAAGGACGGAACTAAAAGCTATTGCATTTTGTCACTACAGGACAAGAAAATAGTAAATTGCACTGTTTACAAAATCTGTGTAAGGTTGAAGGCTGGAAGGAAGAAAAGAGAAAACATGGAAACATAGCCTTATAGTACACTGAATCCTCTTGAGTTATTCTCGTAAGTTTTCTGAAGTCTGCAAACACACATAAGTAAGGGACTGTTTGGAGGCATATTCATAGTGTGTACTTGTATCCCTATTTAATTTTATATGTATCAACTCTATGGTGGTGTGATGACATCTTATACTTATCTTCATAATCTTTACATGGTAGTGTACCAGCCGGTCATTTTGGCGCAGGCCCAACAATGAGAACACCCTAGCCCAATAAAGTACCATGACCCAGAAGGAGAGGCATTCTAAGCTAACCAGCCTCTCCACAGTTGGGCTGGTCTAGTGGACCAATCCACTCCAGGAGACACATAGCCCATAAACCAGTGGAGAATCTGTTAAGTCAGTTACGAGTTAGTTTGGAGGAAGCTTGCAACACAAGCAATCCATTTGTGGGCATCCCCCATGCATATATACAAGTCTACCCTAGAATTAGAGGTTGATCTGAAATTAGTAACCTGTACTCAGGGATGAGAACAGGTAATAATCAACTTAAAAAAATTGTGTTTATGTGAATAAAATTCTTCAGAAATAATTATAGGAGGAAAAAATAAGAATGATAAATAAAATTAATTTTTTCGCAAGTTAAAATTAGTTTATACGTAAGTTAAAATTAGATTTTAAATAAACTAATATAAGAGAGTTTTTACAAATTAGTTAATTATGCATAAGGTAGGTTTAACTTATGGAGACACGATTTTTTTTTTTTATAAGTACTTATATAGAAATTTATCCATATATGTTCAAGAGATATCAAAGACTACTTTTAATACAACATGGAAAGGCAAGAGTGAAGAAAGAAAAAATAGTTATATAAATCTCAGTAGTTTGCTAATCACCAGATGTAGTCAAGTGATTAGAACTAGCAGCATGTAACTTTGAGCGTAATGCTTTTTTGACCCTTCTATTCCATTGCTACATCTACTATTTTATTACGTATAAACGTATTACTATTGTAGGTTCACGAAGTTTCTTTCTAAAGTTAAAAGAAAGTTTCTAAGATAATTTTAAGTTAAAATTGAATAATATGCTACTGACTTGACGAATTCTTCGTAATTAACTAGGTTTTTCTACTTCCATATCCAAGTTGAAAGACTTCCTATCCCTTTGCTTTTCTTATCTATAAATGCCAAAGGTATTAAAAGTAAACCATACTATCAAAATTTCTGAGAAGGTAAATGGGAGAGTGTGGACTTGTAGTTTGAGTGGTTAATTTATTCAAAAAGACTAAACTTGATTTCATAACTTTCTTACTTATACACCTTCAACTTATTCTCCAACACACTTCAATTTACATGCTTAGGTGTAATACTTCAAGATTCTATCTTTCATAGTATGTTCAAACATCCAACCTTCGGTTTTACTATATTATGTGACAGAAGGTCATGATCCAACTTAGTCTTAGTTGGGCTACTGTATAATTGGAAGCAATTGTTAATATGGTTGATGCTATTACATTACTGGATAATCAATTTATCTATCAATTGGTGGGGAGTTATGATTCAATTTAGCATGTTCACTATAACTCATAATATTATGGTTGAACTTTAGCCTTGAAATTTTACTTAGCCCGTAACAAAACTAAATCTGACATTAATTGGATATATATATATATATATATATATATATATATATATATATATATATATATATATATATATATATATATATAATGCCATGCGGTGAGTTACTTGGACTAATATTTTCTGCATAACTACTTTGCTAACAACGGTTGAGAAGCAAAAACGATATAATATATTTTTTCAAGTTTCATTCTCTGTTGTGGAAAAATTGCTAGCACTACGAATCTTTCCTTACTTGATAGGCCATTCTTTTTTATTTTTTTCTCCATGACATAAGCATGAAATATCTTGATAATTAATCTTTGTAGCATCTTTTTCCAAAAATTACGTTTTTTTTTCATTTATAAAATTCGAATCCGAAACTTTACTTAAAAAATCCAAATCTAATTCTACTCATATTAGATCTCATCAACCAGCTGGTATAAGTCACTGTTACTTGTTTAGAACAATTATTTGCTACATGTTGGACTTTATATTGTGTAGTGGAAAATTTCTAACAAAGTCTACATCAAAACCTAAGGTAATGCTATACTTGAATCATGGTTTCATGATGTTAAGTCTTGAACTTGGATATGCCAGCAGGGTGTACAAGTACAACCTGTGATGGAACCAAACATGCACTAGGGGGTTAAAAGTAAACAAATTTTGACATATATAACTTTATTAAAAAAAGATATAAAATATTATAAAAGAAAAATTAGATTATAGCTTTAGACATAAATTTATTACACTTCATTCAAAAAAGAGAAAATGATTATCCTTGAATTTAGGACTTTGATAATGAAATTAAAAGTTTCTTGATTTTTACACTCAACGTTACTTCCATTTCAGCCACCGTATCTTTACGTAATTTAATAAACTATTTATTTTATGTATCGAAGAACACGGGAAAAATACCACACCAACAACTTTAAATGTATATTATTTATTTAAAATTTAAAGAATGAAAAGTTGGGCATAACAATTAAGGGCCTAGTTGTGACTTTCTATTATATGTCAGGAACACAAATTTCACACTGTTTAATGTAAAATTTGTGATTGAAATTAATTTAAATACATATTTTAATTATATTCAACTATTGAAAATTAGTTTTGCTCAATTATAAAACAAAGGGACACTAAGTTATAAATATTAAGTAAGTAAAAACTTTTCTATGTAACAATTAATCTTAATTATTTTTGTTCAAGTCGATGTTTCAAATTATATGATGTCATCATATTTATTATAGGGTTAATATTCATTATAATTAGGTTAAAATGTATATTATTCGGTTAGATATTATTCACTTAGATAGATAGAGATTTAAAAGAAGAAATTCACATAAAGTAACTAGAAAGCTTCATTATACCAGGATAAGAACACAAGTATGTAAGTGTTGAAAACTTTTGTATAAGAAATGGAATGAAAAGTATAATAACTCAATTGGTGGACTATGACTTTGCAGACATTTCCAATTCTTGTGTATATGTAAAAATGATATAGTGTAATTGAGTTATTATATGTTTGTACGTGAATTACATATTGATTTTTGAAACTTTTTTTTAAAGTGATAATCAAAATTAAATAGTTTTTAAGTTTTAAATATGAGATGAAAGACTTTAGAGAAGCTTATGTGGTTTTAGTATTAAAATACAGAAAATTAAAAATGGTTTCTCTTAAAGTTAATTTTTATGTTGAAAAATGATTGAGAAAAATCAATAGGTTTGATGTTGTAGAACACCGTGCAATTCTAGTATTCATCTTAAAAAACAATTCCACTAATGTCTCTCAATTTAAGTATGCAAAGATAATTAATAGTATTATGTATCTGATTAGTTATATTAGACTCAACATTGTATGTGTTATAAGTAGATTAAGTAGATATGATCCTAATACCAATAGTGATAATTAGAATAAATTTTTGTCTTCTAAAGTATTTAGATGATATTATGGATTGAAGTTTACATTTCATTAACTTTCCAATTGTCTTAGAAGGGTTATGTACGTGATTCAAATTGGATTTTAGATAATGATAAGGTGAGTTTTACTAGAGGACATGTGTTTACTTTAGGAGGTAGTGTTATTATGATAAGATTTAAATGTAAAGCTATAACAATTTAAAAACTAAAACATACACCACGCACATACAAGCCTATATTATTATGATAAGATTTAAACATGAAGTTATCACAATTTAAAAACTAAAAGTGTCGGTTGTTGTGCAGAACTCTTCTTAAATTTATTAACATACACCACACACATACAAGCCTACTCATTAACTCTTGAGTCCAAAGATAGAAACAGATAACAGAAAAGAAAAAGGAACCTACTCATTGGCTCCTTCATCCAAAGACAGAAACAAATAACAAAAAAAAAAAGAGAAACCTACTCATTGGCTTATACATCCAAAGACATAAACAAATAAAAACAAAAGAAAGAGGAACTTATTCTTTGGCTCCTACGTCCAAAAATAGAAACAAATAACAAAAAAGGAAGACGAACCTATTCATTGGCTCTTGCATCCAAAGACAGGAACAAAAAACAAAAAAAAAAGAACCTACTCATTGTCTATTGCATTCAAAGATAGAAACAGATAATAGAAAAGAATGAGGAACCTATTCATTGGCTCCCGTGTCCAAAGACAGAAATAGAAAACAAAAAAAGAGGAGGAACCTACTCATTAGCTCCTGCGTCCAAAAAACAAAATAGATAACATAAAAGAAAGAGGAATCTATTCATTGGGTCCTGTGTCCAAAGACATAAACAAAGGAAGATGAACCTACTTGTTGGCTCCTGCGTCCAAAAACATAAATAGTTAACAGAAAAGGAAGATGAACCTATTCATTGGCTCTGTGTCAAAAGACAAAAACAAAAACAAAAAAGAAAGAGAAACCTACTTATTTGTTCCTACATCTATGGACAGAAACAAAATAACAGAAAAGGAAGAGGAACCTACTCATTGGCTCTTCCTTCCATAAATAGAAATAGATAATAGAACAAAATAGGAATCTACTCGTTGGCTCCTGCGTCCAAAGATAGAACAAGATAACAAAAAAGGAAGAGCAACTTACTCATTAGCTCTTGCGTCCAAAGACAAAAATGAAAATTAGAAAAGGAAGAAGAACCTACTCATTGGTTCCTACGTCCAAAATAGAAACATAAAACAGAACGAGTGGAAGAACCTACTCATTGGCTCCTGTGGCGTCCAAAGACAAACATATAAAGGAAGAGGAACCTACTCATTGGCTCCTACGTCCAAAGATAGAAACAAAAGAGAAGAGGAACCTACTCATTAACTCTTGCATCCAAAGATAGAAATAGATAACAGAAAAGGAAGAGGAATACACTCATTAGCTCTTGCATCCAAAGACAAAAACAGAAAACAGAAAAGGAAGATGAACCTACTCATTGGTTCCTACATCCAAAGACAAAAATAGAAAATATAAAAGGAGGAGGAACCTACTCAATGACTCTTGCGTCCCAAAGATAGAAACACATAACAGAAAATGAAGCGGAACCTACTCATTGGTTGTTACGTCCAAAGACAAAAATAGAAAGGAAGAGGAGCCACTTGTCGGTTCGTACATCCAAAGATAGAAATAGATAACAAAAAAGGAAGAGAAACCTACTCGTTGCCTCTTGCATCTAAAGCTAGAAATAAATAACAGGAAATTAAGAGGAACCTACTCATTGGCTCCTTGATAGAGCATTTTTGAGGCACCTAATAGTGACTTATGTTGGACATATTTGATATTATTTTTTTTGTTAATAATCACAAATTGGTTGAGTTTTTGGTCATTGAGCTAAATTGAGGATAGTTGTTAATCTTTTTATATTTTCAGACTTAATATGAGGTTGCTATCCCACTAATCAATAAGGAAAGGTCCAATTCAGAATGGTGCAGAGGGAGTGGCTTCCAGTCTATTTTTTGACATTATAACAGTTGAACTGGGTTGAACTGTAAACAGAAAAGTTTTAGATCTTCATCTTAGCTTTCCAAGACTACCAAAATTGTCTCATTTGGAGGTCTGTAGCTTCAGATATGGCCTGCACAAGATAACAACCTCATAATGAAAATTAAGTCAAAAAATTAGCAAAGATTGGCAATTATTCTCAATTAAGTTCAATGGTCCAATACTTAACCAATGTGTGATTATTACCAATAAAATAATGTCAAATATGTCCAACATAAGTCACTATTAGGTGTCTCAAAAATGCTTTATCGGGTATCACCCACCCCACTTATATAGAACTTATTCCCAAAACAATTTCAAAACTCCTTTAGTCCCTAAGGTTAAGGTGATCATGGTTTTCCACTTTAGGCTTGTAATGAGCTATAATATCAAAGAAATGGTTAGATAGGATTAAAAGTGGTAAGCAAGGAATTGAATGTAAGGGAAGTCCATTTGGCTAATGGTTGTAAAGAACGAAGGCCTAAATCATATCACAAATGCATGTAAGACAAGAAGTATAAAAGAGAATCAAGGCAATACCTAGAGTAACTAGCAACACATGTGCAAATCACACAAAAAAGAAGAGAATGGCTAGATGCAAGCCATTAGCATACAAGACTCAAAATCTCACAAGGATAAATGCTCTATCACCAATGATTCAAACTTTAATTTTCAAGTCACTCATTATACTAAAGATGCAAAAAATGATTTCATATCAAGTTATGAAACCTCTTAATCAAGGATGATGCAACTATTTACAATTTATAAAACCTAGAAATCCATTAAAAAATGCTAAAAACTGTAAAATATATTTTTTCTTTTTTCTTTTTAGCAAAAACGAAATTGACAACAAATGAAAAAATTGAAAAACAGCAGAAAACAGTGAAAATAGCAAAACAGCAAAAACAACAAATAGAAAACAGCAAAACAACAAAACATCAAAAACAACAAACAAAAAACAGAAAAAATAGCAAACTGAAAACAACAGATCAGCAAACAGAAAACAACAAAACAGCAAAAAATACAGCAGCAGAATTTTTACAACAAAACAGCAAAAAATTATTTACAATGACAGCAAATAGAAACATCAAAAATAGTAAATACAAGTAGAAAAACAACAATACAAAAAAATCATAAAATAGTGAAACCAAGTAGGTGCTTTAGTAGTGTTTTACTGTTTTATGATTTTTCTGTTTTTACTGTTTTTCTAATTGGTTTTATTGTTTTATGATTTTTCTGTATTGTTGTTTTTCTACTTGTGTTTACTATTTTTCTGTTTCTATTTGCTGCCATTGTAAATAATTTTTGCTGTTTTGTTTGTAAAAATTCTGCTATTGTTTTTTTTGCTGTTATGTTGCTTTCTGTTTGCTATTTTTGCTGTTTTCTGTTTGCAGTTTTTGCTGTTTTGTTGTTTTGTTGTTTTTTTTGGATGTTTTTCTTCTGTTTTTCAATTTTTCCGTTTGCTGTCAATTTCGCTTTTGCTAAAAAGAAAAAAGAAAAAAAATATATTTTGTAGTTTTTAGCACTTTTTAATGGATTTCTAGGTTGTATAAATTGTGAATAGTTGCATCATCCTTGATTAAGAGGTTTCACAACTTGATATGGAACCATTTTTTGCATCGTTAGTGTAATGAGTGACTTGAAAATTAAAGTTTGAATCATTGGTGATAGAGCATTTGTCCTTGTGAGAATCGACCTAGGTTGGCCCCTACACTATAAAATAAAGGGAAATCCAGTGATTTAATAGTGTGTCGACAGCATTATCAAATTGACGTTGTTGCCGGGGACACAAGCCGTTGTATCCTAATCTTGTAATAGTTGAGTCTTTTAGTGTATAGATTGTTTGTGTGAGTAATTTTGACATTCTTTTGTGTTGTAGCATTGTTAGAGGTAGAGTAGTAGTAGAAATCATTATAGCACTAGTAAAAAATCCATGTAGCACTAGTAAAAATCTTAGAGACTAAAATTGGCTGAAACTTGGTAATAAGATAGGAAAAAAATTCATAGGTCAAGGCCACTGTATTTTATCACAATGGAGTGACCTTGTTTTTGCGAAATTCGATCGTTTAGATCACTTTTTCAATTGTTTTTCATTTTCATGATTTTAAAAATCACCAAAAAATTCTAGAAAATCATAAATACATCATATAATGTCATTGTCGTGTTAGAATTTTTTAAAAAAATTTTGTATCATTTTACCCCTCCTATACCCTTCTCGACACGTGTTTACTATTGTCGAGGTATTTTGGTCATTTCATTGGTTGCTTTTTTTTCCTATTGTTTCTACATTTTATGACAATCTATTTTATTATGTATGACTAGGAGTAGTCCTAGTAACTTGCATGCTTATGACATAGAAATAGATAGGACATTCCATAGGTTCCTAATTCTACTTCTAATTCTGATTTTGATCCTACTAATGTTGCATCTGATCTAGAAATTGGTTGTGATTCTGATAATGTTGATTCTAATATTGCTTATTTTGATCTTGGTAATTATGGTTCCTATTCTGATTTTGGTGTTGATATATCCCCATTTAGTTTGGATAATATGGCTAGCAATGATAGGACCTTCAAGGAGTAGACTACACCTGATATGATGTACCAACCCATTTAGTTTGGATAATATGACTAGCAATGATAGGACCTTCAAGGAGTAGACTACACCTGATATGATGTACCAACCTTGGTATATTTGATATTCAAAATGAGAACAAGCCCAATCATATGAGCATAAATCTAGACTAACTCATTTGTTCCTTAAGTTTCATGGTCTTGCAAGTAACACTGAACAATTTGGCGGTAGGGGGTCTTTTGTAACCAAAATAGTGAATGAGGTAGTTGTTGCTGACAATCAGATATTGGAAAATAAGATAATTGAACTGACTTCTCTTATTAGACAACTAGCCATTGGACAACACCACAATAGTACACCAGTGAGAGAATGTGGCATGTGTACTTCTGTAGAACACCCAACTAATGTGTGTCCCATTTTGCAAGAAATTGAACCTTAGAGATACCAACCACTACCTTCATTCAGACCACAACAACCCATGCAACTTGTACAAAAGAGTTCCTTAGAGGAGTTGGTCAAGTAGATGGCCATGAATAACATTCAATTCTAAGAGAATGTGTTTGCCACAATGCAAGATTTGTAAACACAGATTGGTCAATTGGCTACCACGACGAATCAGCTGCAATCCAAGGGTTTTGGACAAGTTCCTTCTCAGACCATTCTCAGTCCACAAGAAAATATGAGTGACATAACCTTGAGGAGTGGCAAGGAGCTACCACAACAACAATCAGTAAATTTGAATTATGAATTTTTTGATTTTGAGAATTTTACTAATTGTGATTGCACTTGTACCGAATTAACAAAGTGCCCTATTTGTCTATAAATTAGTAATGCTATTAATGTAGATATAGGTGTAGGAGTTACAAAAGTTGTAGAGGTTGTAGCAATGCAACCTCCATTGCCATCCATGGTGTAGCCATTGCAACCCCTAGTAATCACAACCAACAAACTCCAAGTTGAACAAAAGGAGAAGTTGTCGCAAGACTTGAAGAAGCTAGGAGATTTCTATGAGCACCTAGTCAAGCATTCAACTTTAAGGTTTTTGTTGAAGAAGCCACCAGAAGATGTGACATTGGAAGTGTTAAGATGGATGAGGAGGAGGCTCCCTCAAGCAACTACAAAAAGGAGTCAAGCAAAAATATTAGATGCAAAATTTTGCACATTTTTTCCACCTTGAGAGAGAAGTTTTTTTCTTATTTCATCCTCTTCCTTTATGATTATCGCTTCTTGTATTCTTTGTGTTATGTTCATATATGCTTACATTGAGGACAATGCTTCTTTTAAGTGTGTGTGTGGGGGGCGGAGAGGTATTTTAGTAGTGTTTTACTATTTTATGATTTTTCTGTTTTCGTTGTTTTTTCTACTTGGTTTTATTATTTTATGATTTTTCTATATTGCTGTTTTTCTATTTGTGTTTACTATTTTTGTTGTTTCTATTTGCTGTCATTGTAAATAATTTTTTGTTGTTTTGTTGTAAAAATTTCGTTGTTGTTTTTCAAATTTTGCTGCTATTTTTTTTGTTGTTTTGTTGTTTTTTGTTTGCTGTTATGTTGTTTTCTATTTTCTATTTTGCTATTTTTGCTATTTTTTGTTTGCTATTTTTGTTGTTTTGTTGTTTTCTTGTTGTTTTCGCTGTTTCTTCTGTTTTTCAATTTTTCCATTTGCTGCCAATTTCGTTTTTGCTAAAAAGAAAAAAATATATTTTGCAGTTTTTAGCACTTTTTAATGGATTTCTAGGTTGTATAAATTGTGAATAGTTGCATCATCATTGATTAAGAGGTTTCACAACTTGATATGGAACCATTTTTTGCATCTTTAGTGTAATGAGTGACTTGAAAATTAAAGTTTGAATCGTTGGTGGTAGAGCATTTGTCCTTGTGAGAATTGACCTAGGTTGGCCCCTACATTATAAAAATAAATGGAAATCTAGTGATTTGATAGTGTGTTGATAGCATTATCACTCCTACGTCCAAAGACAAAAATAAAAACAAAAAAGGAAGAGGAACCTACTCGTTGGTTCCTACGTCCAAAGACAAAAATAGAAAGAAAGAGGAACTACTCATTGACTCCTACATCCAAAGACAAAAACAAAAAGCAAGAGGAGCCTACTCATTGGCTCCTGTGTCCATAGAAAGAAACAAATAACAGAAAAGGAAGAGGAACCTACTCATTGGCTCCTGCGACCATAGAAAGAAACGAATAACAGAAAAGGAAGAGGAACCTACTCATTAGCTATTGCATCCAAAGACTAAAATAGATAACAGAAAAAGAAAGAGGAACCTACTTGTTAGCTCCTACGTTCAAACACAGAATCAGAAAATAGAAAAGGAAGAGAAATCTACTCGTTGGTTCCCACATCAAAAGATAGAAACAAAAATTAGAAAAGGAGGAGGAACCTACTGATTAACTCATGCATCCATAAACAAATACAAATAATAGAGAAAGGAAGAGGAACCTAATTGTTGGTCCCTACGTCCAAAGATAGAAACAGAAAGGAAAAGGGGCCTCCCGTTGGCTCCTAAGTTCAAAGGAAAATAGATAACAGAAAGGAAGAGGAGTCACTCATTGGCCCTTGCATCCTAAAACAAAGCTAGGAAATGCAGAGAATAAAATGAAATGTAGTGGACTTCCCAAGGGGCATCCATAGAGTCTATACATCCAAAGAAAGGCTGAATAATGGCGAAAATAAATAGAAAGGCAATGGACGAACATAGAAAACAAAAAAGAAAGGAAATGAGCCATTGGTTAGTTCTTTGGATTCAAACATATGAACAAAGTTTTGGATAACAATAATGGGAAATGTAGAAAAACCTTTTAAGGCCTTGCGTCCAAAGAGCTTGGACGAACCAAATGACAATAATAGATAATAGCAAAGGTAGCAAAGTTGTCTAAGGTTTCTCATCCAAAGAGCTTGGATAAGCATGATAACAGTAATAGATGACAACAAATAGAAAAGAAGGAGAGGCAAGAAGGAAGGACTGGCCAAGTTGGTGTCCAAATGACCTCAATGTCCAACGGGAGGCTAGGCCTGCAAGTAAATTAGATGGAAGTGCAGGGGAAACCCATATGGTCGTCCAAAGGAGCCCAACATTCAAAGGGATGCTGGACCAACAAGTAATTATCTGGACATGGAAGTAAGGAAACACAACGAGTTGTATTTGGGGTATATCCAAAGCATGGATGTTGGAAGTGTAGGGAAAGAAAAAATTGCAGATAAGTAGGAAACATTCCAAGAGATTATTCCAGATGTGTCTAAAGGGAAGCTAGAATAGGGGTAAAGGGTTTGGATGTCCAAGAGCACTTCAGCATCTAACGGGACCTTGTGTTTGAAGATGCATATGCCCTAAGGATGTCCCAAGGCCTCAAGTGTAAAACGAGACAAATACAATTCAAATATTATGTGGCTAAGTGTTTTGGTCTAAGGATTTAACAGTACCTATTTGTCTTCAAAAGTGTCTCTGTTTTTATGCAACTTTATGTTATTATCCAAGACTTTGCGAGAAGGTCTCCCTTTCACATCCTACTTTTGCAATTACCTTTCTAATTGTCTCAAACTCATGCAGGTTATCTTCTTCCTCTCTTTCAGGGTCTCTCCTTGTGCTATGTTTTTCTGTGTTTTTCTCTCCAACTTTGCCAAAAAAGCCTCTTTTAACATTTTGGTTCACGTCCTATTTATAAGCATTTGTAAATTGGTTTTTTTAATTCAACTTGGTTGCTTTTCCTTACAAGTTGGTAATTTGCAATAAGCTTTTTCAGAAAACAAAGCGTGGCCTAGTTTGCAGAGATATAAACAGGGAGTAAAGTAGTTTAGAGAAGCGAGAAGGAAGGGGAGGTGCATTTCTTTTGGATGCACTACTGCATCACAGAGCCTCATTTTCCTTCTTCTGTCATGTTGCAAAGTTGCTCGGGTGTAGTAGGTCATAAAGTAGTTCAACTACTTTTCGATGCATGTTTGTCAACTTGCCAATTTCTTCTTCGTGATTGGCTGGCTTTGTCGATGATGAGCAGGTGCAAATCAGAGCCGCATAGATTGACTCAACACTAGATGCTTAGCAAGAGAAGGAATTGGACTTGGGAGGATTGAACTTCGACTTTGGACGAGGAAGCTAGTTTGGGTTTCTTCTTTTGGAGGCACAACAAAGAATCTAGCCTTCTCTTTAGATGCACAATAAAGGAGTTGATCTGGATTTCTGCTTTGGATGCACAGTGGAGGAAATTGGCAATCTCCTTTGTATGTCTAGTAAGGGAGTTTCTTTGGACGCTCGTCCAAAGGTTAAGTAGGATGGTTTGGACATCCAAATGGTTTGGGTTTCTTTTTTTTTCGTTTTTGTTGTTTTTGTTGTAGAGAGTTGCTTTGCCCCCTTCTTTATATATTAACTTTAGGTAGGATAAAATTAGGTGTTTACATATACTCTCAATCATTTTTCCCAACCAATTTCATTTATTCTTTTAGTTTTCCAACTTATTCTAAACCAAATAAAATTGATGAAAATGTCCTCTAGATTTTTATTTTTTAAAATTTTTGGATATCGGCCGATAAAATGCACATAATATAATGCTAAGGGGGTTATAAATTGATTTTTGCTTTTCTTCGTATCATGTATTTATTGACCTACCTTCAACAAATGGCCTAGCTATAAGAATCATTGTAAGCGTGAATGGGATGATGAAAATTGTATCAATTATTCGTTATGAAACAGATTAATTTTTGACAATTTTTTTACTTGGATGAATAATCCTCATCATTCACACAATGTCTTTACTAGCGTAACCCACAACTTCAATGATCATGACTTTGGAGCTCCCTGAACTTCAATTTAGAAGTGCAACACGTTAGATTTCCACCTGGGGGTGCAGAAAAGGTAGAGGACAAAGACCTGGGAGGCGACTGCATATTGTGATTATCCTTTTTAGGGAAGAAAAAAAATGAGAACAATAAATCTAATTGAAGAAAAGTAGGATAAGCACTAATGACAAATTTCGCAATTCATTTTATCATTTCTTAAATTTAGTTTAATTTAGAACTTAGAGTGACGTCTCTTTCCACATGGAAGAGATTTGAGGCAAGGAATTGTATTTGCCAAGTAATTTGTTCCAAAGTTAATGAATTAAAAATTAGCATGCGGAACCATAGAACCAAAGTCTAATGATATAGACAAAATACAAATTTAATATACTAAATTAGTATAAGTTTTTTAACCAGATATGATCGTCAGCGTTTGTTACCAATACAACTTTGCAATTTGAAGCAACTTTATGTGCACTACTAACTAGCTAAGCTAGGGATCTTATAAGGCAACCCATTTATTGGTTATCTTCCGTCCTCAATCTGATTAAGCCTCCCCCAAAAATTGGGTGCTAAATGTTAGGTATGTTGGAGCAACTAGGTTCAATTAAAGCAACAATTATTAAAATGAGATATAATATCAATAGCTCGAAATAAGTGATGTAAAATTAGATCAGTTTAATTAATGATATCGTGTTGGAATTTTAGATATATAGTTGCCTTAATTATTTAAAGAAAAATTTAATTATTTAGTGTTCTAATCTAATTCAACCGGAAATAACTTGTAAAAAAATATTTATGACCTAAAAATAATGTATTAGAAAAAGATAAGTCTATCATTAGATAGAAATAGTATTCAAATAAAATATATAAATGAAAGAAAATTATCTAAGTTTATCATTTTTATATTAAATTAAATTCAAATTCACATTTCAAAATATATTTGAGTTTATTTTAAATTGTATCACATTACTTATTATACTATTTATACATTAATCTTAACAATATTGGGGTGAAAAATTGTAAAAAATTTAATACCTACCACATTGATTAAAAATAATGTTTTAATAAAATATACAAGTACAAGTGTATTTTATAAACTAATTTACTAATTTAAATATAAAATTAAGGGGTTGTATGCCTCAAATGTTACAATGTAATTAATGTTGGTTGAAACCATCAACATGGAAGATTGTGTGCTTGGTCTCTTGGTCTTGGGCACTAGGCACACAGTGGACGTAGGTGGACATCAATGTATCCACTTATTGCAAAGGCTCGTTGGCAACCCACTTCATATGGCACCCCATTACGTGTACCTTTGGTTTGATTGGACAACTCCCTCACATTTTCATTGAATAATACATTTGATCGCTTTTTTGTTTTGGTTTTTCTCCATTCATGGTAGAAAATTGTTATCTAAAGGCTTTCTTAGCATATCTACATGACTTTGGGAATTCATAATTCCAAAGACGATGTCCTCAACAATTATGCACATCCCACTACCCTCTTGTCCAACTCTTGCTTTCGTAGAAAATGACGCAGATTCAAATAACATTCCTTGTAAATGAAACATCTGGAAATATTATATCACTTCATGAATGCAACAGGTTTATCGTATATAAAAATAAAAAATAAAAAATATTCTGTGTACTATCTGTATCAGTGACTTTTCTCTTTAACTTTCTTCTTGCTGTTTCCTTTGACCAACTTTCGTTAAAGTAGGAACTGATTCACAAATAATTCATGGAAGTTTTGCCTTTTCTTTTGAGAAAATGAATAAATAGCTGAGCATAACGTTGATAATAATTAAAAAGACATGTTTATACATGTGTGGGTAAAACGAATAAAAAAAAAAACAAAACAAGAGAGATGTTCCTTTTCTTTTTCGATGCACTGATCATTAATAATTGTACTAGTATTTTTTTTGTATTATTTGTTTTGGGTTCTTAAAAGTATTAAGCTTAAATATTTTTTTCGTTTCTAAAATTATTTATTTTTTATTTTAGTTCTTATGATTTTTGTCTTTGATTTTTATTTTATTGAAATATATTTTTTTAACACAGTAGGGTCTACAACAAGCATTTTTCATCATTTTTTTTAATTTTATCTTTTGCATTGGTTCACCCGGATCATACCAACAAGTTAATCTTAAAATTCTTCAAAATTCGTAAAAGTTGATAAAAGTATTTCTGGTTTTGGAAAGCAACTGTTAATTTTCTGCAAAACTATAATTGGACTTATATAATTGAGGTTTATTAGAAAATTTAAAATTTACTACAAAATAATTCTATAATTTTAAAATTAATAGTTATTTTGTAGTTAATTTCTAGTAAAAATAATTAACTACAAAATTACTATAATATTGAATGGTAGCATGAAATAAGTAACAAATTAGCTAAGAAAATGATTTTAATTAATTTGTAGTAAATTTTTTAAAATTTGTAATTATTTCCTAGTTAATTTGAAGTATAAATAAATATAACTTCAATTTAGTTAGAAAAAAAAATATTTTAATTAATTAATAGTTAATTAGTTAGGATTTAACTACTAATTTAAATGGTAGTTAAAATTAGTAGCAAAATCAAAAAATTCTTTTAACTGTTTTAGGGTTTTGGAATTGCTTCACCGTCTCGGAGGCTTCTGGACGAAAAGGGTTTTGATCGGTACAAATTAAATACTTTAATGCCTTTGTTAATTAGTCTTTCAACGAGAAATTTAATATAGAAAAAAGAAAAAACATACAAATAAAAAACCAAACCTCCCTGATGTGTGTTTATATAAGTCATTGAAGTGGATAATCGCTATTCCTGGCCATTATCAGTGGTAACTATATATATCCTAAGTAAAAATGTGTGATTACTATTCACACAGCAAGAGGGAACAAGCCTAATTAAACGATTCACCTTATCAACTTTTTAATGTGTTCATGTTGATTTCGAATCTATCGCAGAAAAAAATTAATTGCATATGCTCTGGACCGTATGAAATCATACATCATTCCCATTTCTAGTTCAAACTTGTCGGTATGCCAGTTGCAACTTGCATGTGTTTGCAATCATTGTAACATTTGGTTTTGTTTTTCCATTAATTATGTTTCCTTATCATTGAGTCTCTTCATATGTTCCTGTTCAAGGATATTAGTGTTGATATGTATTGGAGATATGGTTAATATGAGATTAGTAGTTAGTTTGTAACGAGTTACTTAATCAATATAAAAGGCTTATGTCATCATTTAGTACATAATTTTTTATTTAATCTAATAATATTTTTTGGTTTCTCTAATTTTCACTTATCCGAAATCATGTTTCTAATGTTACCCACCTTGAAGAACTTTTTGCTGTTTTTATTTTTTTATTTTTTTTTGAGAAAAATCAAACCATATCCTAGTTCATTCTTTATTTGTTTCTTCTTTGATTTCGTTTCTAAAACCTTCCACCAATAAATATATAATCACAAGTGTATTTCGATTTAAATTTAGTAGAAAAGAATTAATAAAGTTGTGTTATGTATTTTTCAAGAAAATATCAAAAAAGATTAAAATGACCTTTGATAAGCTTATCAAGGAAAGAGTTTTCCTAAAAGGTGAATAACTGAGTTGAGAAATCTCTTGAGTTGATAAATTATTGTCATTGACACATTTGAAGCATAGTTTGTTGAACCAATGTCATTTACATGCCTTTTGATTCAAAGACACATTTTTTTGAGACAAAACACTATTTGACTAGAATTCTAGAAAATGTAAGACCTTTTGTCCACTAGATGTTAAAACCCTCATTAATCATAGGATATACAAATCCCTTTTAACCATTGGACCAAAGAACCCTTAATATCCAAGGTCATTAAAGCCCCTTAAACCATTGGATAAACAAAACCTTATTACCCAATAAGTAATAACCCTAACCTAAAACTCTATATATGCCAAGTATGGTAGAGCTTTGAGGTTGATTTCCAGACCTCCCTTCACCCTCCCCTTCCTTGATTTTTGTCACCTTCATTCAACCTTGAAGAATATCATTGTTAGTTTTTTCTAGACTAAAGATAATAAATATCATTTGTTGTTTTGACAAAGAACATATCAAGTATCGTTTGTTGATTTAGATGAAGCATTTTTATAAAGAAAAAGATGAATCGAACATATACTTGTGTGCATATTGTATTTTGCAAAATCATATATATTATCAGAGCATATTAACAAAAACATTAAAAGAAAGGCCAATATCTAGTTTGAATATCCCTATCAACATCAAAAGACATGTCTTTTGTAAAAGTAGTAGCAATGTACTTTTAACTTTTGAATATTAAACTATAGCCTCTACTATAAGTTATCTATATGAGAAAGGAAAGATAAAAACAATGTTTTATCTTATAAAATTGACTAGTTGATTAAATGCATTTAATGTCCTAACGAACATTTTTCTCTTTGGAAGAAAAAGGATGAAGGAAGCATAAAATAACCCTCAATGCTCATCTTATTGAGCCTTCTATAAATACTAGAGTTTCCAATTGTGGTGTGATAATTCATATTTTAAACACCCAATAAGGTCTTAAGATGGGCATAGTAGACTTTATTTTGTAGTTAAGAATCACACCTAATAAGGTCTTATGATACTGCTTTATTTTCTAGTTGTAGCCTTTCATGCACACCAAGTGTTTAGTGATTTACTTCATTATTGTTTTGTTGTTATTTAAGATCGTATGGCCTAAGCTTTTGTTTGATAGAATGGTTAAGCATTAAAATGTTGTTTAGCTTTTATCTTAAGATAGTTAAGCATTGAGATATTTTGTTTTTGTCTTGAGTGATTAATCATTATGTTTTGCCTTCTACTCTTCATGGTTAAGTTTTGCTACTTTTTCCTTGTGGTAGTTAAGCATTTATCATTGATTTTCTCCTTCCTATTTAGGTGGTTAAGCGAGTTTTCTTATGTTAAGTGGTTAATTCTCTCATTGAGTTATGGCTTTTAGTTAGTGGTTAAGTTTTTTCCTATTGACTTTGGATTGATTTAGTCATTGTAAACTTTTTAGTTGATCTATTTTTGACATTTTTTTATTGCATTCGCTTTTATTTATATGCACTTCTATTACCCATCCCAAACTAGAAGTATTGTAAACACCTTCTACCTTGCTAGGACTTTCAAAAATATGGTTAATAGGAGACTAGTAGTTAGTTTGTAACTAGTTGCTTAGCTTGTATAAAAGACATGTAATAATTGTGTACATAACTTTTCATTTAATTTAATATCATTTTTCAATTTCTCTCATTTTCTCTCCTCTAAAACCATGTTTCCTAATAATATGTGTGGTGTCTATTGTTCATTCTCTATTGGTTCTAGATGACAATTCTTTGAGGATCACTAGTGCTAAGTGGGTCAAAGGAACAAAATGATTTAGGTTGTTCTAAATTGACCAAGAATGAGAACGAATCATTTTCACACATGGAACCAATGTTTTATTTGACCCAAGCTAGGGGAAATGTATTTTTCACACGCCTTCAATCTAGATCGTAGTTTACTTCTCTAATTGAGTGAATCCTAGTTAGAAGAGTGGGGGAGACTGCTTACAAGGACTCTAACACTTAAGACAACTTGGGTTAAATATAAAAGGTTACTAGGGTAGTTAAAGTCTTATTATGTTTCTAAGTCCTTTCTTGTGTAGAATTGATATGATAAGTCGAGATAATACAATTATCTTCTTGAGATAAGATAGTATTTTTTTATAAGACAAAATATATTAGATGGTGGAGTACAAAGAAATCTCTATCCATTACATCCTTTTACATTCAAGAAATAACATAACAAAAACAAGCTTAATAATGAGTTAGAACATCACTCATAAAATGGCATAGAGATATTTTCCATCCTAACTTTAATCCATAATCAACTTCTCACCTTTATCATTTCCACCCTTCATCCATGTTTAGCTGAGAAGAATTAAACTATACTTGGTTTCTATATATCCAAATTGACCATATAATACACATCCAAATAAGGTTACATAACTCTATCTTCTCCCTCCTGTTTTCCATCCCTAAATGTGACCAAAAGATAGTTTTACCTTAGTATAGTAATGGGGGTTATGTACCTAGCCACGAGTAGCACCTTTGCCAAATATTGTATGAAAACATTACAAGGGAAAAAAAAATGTTATGTTAATTCTATATTACATTTGCAAAAGACACGTATAAATTTACCCCTTTGGTCTATAATCTCTCTTCTATAATCCCTGGTGATAATATAATTATTTTTTAACGAGATAGTCGGGGTCTTTAAATTATTCCCAGAGGACTCCTTACTTTGTGTTGATTGCTTTGTCTTATATCTATTCAATCAAGTTGTTTGTCTGCGATCTTATGGAGCTATATTGAATCTTATTGAACCTAGATTAGGGCAAATTCAAAAACACAGACAAACCTAAAAAATCCTTATGAGTTTATATAAGTAATTGAAGAGGATAATCACTATTCGCATTATCAACGTCAATTATCCCTAAGTGAAAACGTGTGATAACTATTCAACACCCAACAAGAGGAAACAACCCTAATTAAATACAATTCATATTATCAACTTTTTAATTTGTTCACGTTGGTTTCGAATTATGACAGGATGTAAATCCTCAATTGCATATGGTCGCGTAAGTTGGCTTGAAAGCATACGCCATTCCCATCTTTGGTTCAATCACGGTTTAAAACACATTAACTAAAAATATTATTTAATTTGGTCATTACTTGTCATATGTGCACACTCGTAAACCTTACCAATGATGGTATTACAATATTTGTGGAAGCACGTCAATTCACATTATAAAGCATAGGCATGATAGATTTAGCTAGTATGCAAAATACGAGGTAAAGCTAGATAGCGATGAAAAAATGTATATATCGATGTGAAATGATTGTTTACATAATCCCCCCGTGTGTGAGTAGCATTATTCATCATTCACCCCCTCAACTTAGTAGCTCCACACCAACATGGCTTTAACTGTGACTATCGATCACGCTTCTACTTTGTTAATTTGTTGCGCAATAAAGCTAGTCGACTTGATGGTGAGTGATGTCTCAACTAAATTTTAAGATAGATTTTTTTTTTAAATAAAATTTTTTTATATTAAATCTTTTTATCAATATATATAGTCTTTTATTTTATTAATGAATAATTTTTATTAGGGGCTCTAAAACTTGAACTTTAATAAATAAAAAATTTTGCTTTAGTAACTTTACTTTTAACTATGTGTTTAAATAAATTTCTTTAAATATTTATAGAAATAAAAAATAAGAAGAAAAAATAAGAAAAAAAATTAAATAAGTTTCTTTATAAGTTTAAATTAACTTATACATAAGTTAAAAATCAATTTTTGAATAAATTAAAATAAGAGAGTTTCTATAACAACCTATTAGGATAAACTTCTTTGTAATTACTTATAAAATAAAAAAAATAACAAAGAAAAATAATAAACTTGTCCATAAGCTCAAATTAGCTTATATTAACTTACATATAAACTAATTTATAAATACTATATTATATTAGCTTCTTGAGATCTGTTTTTTTAGTTTAAGTATAAATTAATTTTAGTTTATAAAAAAATTTATTTTATTTTTTCTTCTAATTTTTTTTTATAATTATTTATGAAAAATTTATTCAAATAGGCTCATTAATTTATGTATAAATTAATTTTAACTTATATAAAAAATATTTTATTTTTTCTTTCAACTTATATTTTTATAAATATTTGTAAAAAATTAACCCAAAGACTTGAGAGTGAATCCAAAAACCGGAGAAGTTGGTTGCAAATTTGTGGTTTCGTTAATGACGACAAAGGTGTGAGCGAAACGGCACTGGTTAGTTGCATGAAACCGCATAGGTAGCACGGGTTTGGTGATGAAAGTGTGAGTGAACAACGAAGTTAATGCGTTGCTTCTAAAATCACGAGGGAAGCGTGTGGTCGTTCGTTTTTGTGCTGGTGTCGGGTTCATATCTTATCTCTTCATATTACAATATCGTAAAATGCGCTTTGTCAGAATCTCACTCACATTCCACATTCTTAACTATCATTTTCTTACCCTTCTCAACCTTGATTCCTCAATTATATAGCCCAATTGCCATTTTGCTTTAACCTCACTCTTCTTTTATCTTTTTTTTTTTTTATCATAATCATGTACCTTAACTGTTTTAAGGGTTTTTAAGGGAAAAAAAGATGAAAGTAAAATGAGAAAGATCAAAGGGACAAGTGGAATAGGTTGATGTATTTGAATAGATAAGGATGAATACACAACAAACAATTATTTTAAGTACAACTTTGGAAATACCAAATTTAATGCTTTCAGCCATAATAACCAATTAACCATATATGACTTTTTAGGTTATTAATGCATATATAATTAATGGAAATAACGTAATTTATTCTTAATTTGTGTTTTTTTTTTACATTATAGTATTTAAATAAGAGTCATTATTTTATAATTTAAAAATATCTTTTTTCAACCTCAAGTTTGTCAAGAATAGTTAGAGTCATCATATTCAAAATATTGTTCATTTTGTCTATTGAGGGTCCTTACAATTTTGTCTATTGAGGGTCCTTACAATTTTGTCTTTAAAAAGAGTATCTATGAGTTAACAAAAGGAGATATTTATAAATTACCATTGACTTCAACTTCTTAGCAATATGATACTTTCTTATCATATTCGAACAAGCCCTCTAGTTAAAGCTAAGGGGAAATAGTGACTTAGACTCGACCCTCCTTCTAATACTAATGTTCTTACTAAGTCTACAAGTATCGTTAGGGTCATCACATCCGATGTATTGCTTGCTTTGACTCTCGTAAGTCATCATAATTTTGTCCTTAAAAGGCACTTAAATGGATTAAGGGATGATAATATTTATAACTACTACTTTGCCTCTAAAATAATGTAGGTCAATTTGATTTCTATTTTTAACACAACTAAATATGAAAAAACTATTGATTAAATTGAAATCAATTATAAAGACAATTAAGGTAGAGAGTAGTTTTTATACTATATATATTTATATGATATAATTTTTATATTGTCGCAACTGTAATCGTAACGAGGATGACAAAAGAAAAAGAAATTCAAATTCCTTTCGAGGAAAGAAAAATGAATTAAATGGAGTCGGTACTGACGTTTTTAAGGAAAACGTCAGAAAACCTTGGAAAGGATAAAACTAGTCTTTCAGAATCATATTTAAGGTTTGGGAGTCGGTTACATATAGGGAAGGTGTTAACACCCTACGACGTCTATCATAAAATGGTTATCTTAATTAGATGCGTGAAATTGTTATGACTTTAAAATTATTATTTTTACCTTTCAAGCACAAGAAGAAATGAAATTTGTTAATGGGGAGGAAAATATATATTTTTTTGGTTTTTGAACTTGACAAGAGTTGCCTCTTGCTCCTACATATCTCCTAATGCAATGGAGAATTCAAAGTTTATGTAGTTCTTAACGAGGTTTGGAAGATGATTAGAAAAAGATGGACTATCTATTGGAGTCTTAAAATGATTGGAAGGGAAGTAACTTAACAAAATTGGATGTAACTTAACAAAATTACTTGACTTGGCTTGGTCAAGGGGTTTGGTCGATAGACTTGTGGGAGGTTTGGTTGAGAGACCGAATTAAAGTCATCCAGCCGAGTCAATACGACCGAGTCTAAGTCGAAGTCATCTGGCTGAGTCGATGACTTAACAAAATTAGCCGATAGGGGTCAATTGTCAAATTAGGTGGCTTAACAAAAAAAAGTCATTAGAAGGAAAATGCTAGAAGCCTTTACAATAAAAAGGGGAGAACCATATGTTGGCCCTCCCCAGAAATAATCAGGGAATTCACATGGTAGTATGTACGATAACTATATCTTGTGTAAGATGATTGGAGAAGTAAAACTTACTCATCATGAGGCCTTTTGTTGTTACTAGGACTTCTTCTCTCTTTCCAACTTTTTTAGTAGAGTTTTTCTTCTCTCTTTTTTTTTTGGTCCTTTCTCTTTTGTTTTCTTCCCTTTTGTAAGTCTCGAGATCACTTTTTTACTTCTCATTTACTGTTATGTTTGTCACTAAGACGTTGATGGGGTAGCTTGCATCTCGTGAGTTGATCTGTGGAATAGTAACGGTGTAGAGCAGTTATAAAGGGGTTGGTAGTGGAGTGTGCAGGTGGGGTACTGGTGGAGTACAAGAAATCAATAGAGAAGCTTTTCCGATATTTTCCCCATTTTCTCTCTTCTTTTTTTTTCTATTTCCTATTTTTCAATTTTTTTTTATGGAGACAGATTCGGATATCTACGTATACTATATATATCTATAAGATATAATTGATATGTGCATAAATAATTCCAAACCACCACTATTATTTCTTAGAATGTGGAATATAAACGGGGTAATAAACAAAATTAAAGTTGAACTAATAGGGCGAAAAAGCAGGTGACAAAGGTGTTAAAAGTCATCCACTCCCACAAATAAAATTATTCCAATGTTTGTAATTTAGTGGTAAAGTAGGGGTGTTTGATAATTGCTAGAACAAGGCCTTGAAAGAAGTCCACGTACATCTCTCGTGATGTGCTTATATATCTCCCTTAGCACATGCCATAGAGGAGAAAGAGCAGTGACACCAATTTCAAACGGAACTTGCTTGCGCATAAAAGAGTGCAAGAGGAGGAAGATCGAGCAAGTAACTTACCATCTCTACCTAGTTATCTCTTTCTCTCTATCTCTTCTTCAGCTTTGAAACGCAGATATGGAATGGAGAAAGTGCTACTTGGACGTGATTTTGGTGCCCTTGGGGTTTCTAACAAGCATTGGCTACCATTTCTGGTTGTGGCATAAGGTTCGAACTCAGCCACACACTACCATCATTGGCATCAATGCAAGTGGCCGTAGAAATTGGGTTAATGCCATGATGAAGGTACCTATCTTATTTTCATTTTTTTTGCATTTAATTTGTTTTCGTTTGCTAAGAGTATAATTAATTCATTTTACTATTATTTATCATATTTTTTCAAGTTATTGCTGCAACAAAATTTGCTTTAATTTAGCACCAATTATTGTGGCAATAAACTAATTACTGGCTGGTAAAACATCTTGGCAAACGAACATATTAGCCAGTAAAATGTTAACTTATAATAAACAAAAACTAATAAAATAAATTTATATTTTATACCAATAATAACATGAATTTTTATTGACACTCGTTATAATTACTAATTGAGAAAAAAATTGAATTATTTTCTAATTATACATTTAGATAATCGTGTGTGATAAATTATATGATAACTGAGTCGAAAATATTATAATCATCATATTAGATCAAAAGATATAGCATTACACTTACTAATAATATTTTTGTATATATTGAAATAATCTAATTTCTGATAAATATTTTAGCAGTCATTTAGCATTGTCACTAAAAAGGCACAATAGTTGCTGTGAAAATGACTTGTAAATAGTATATTAAAAGAAATTGATTATTAAAATCTTCGAGAGACAAAAGAATATATTTTAATAATATATTGCTATACTAAATTGAATAATGGTGGAGAAAAAAGTATACAGAAAATGAATATTAAGTTTAAACCCTTCGTTTTCGAGTTCTAAAATGTAATAATATATTAAACATTTTTCCGTGATGCATATGTTCCGCCTTAACTCTAAATTGTTAATTCGTAAAATATCCTAATAATTAAAAAGTTAGGATTTACGTATAGGAGAACGATTTATTGTATGCAACTAGATAATTTTATAAACTTTGCCTTCGTTTTTAGCATTGAAGGGACCATATTTTTCTGTGTCAAAATTTTGCGATCATCACTGATCTTAATAAACCTGTCTTGGACTTTTTAGCGTATAGCATTTACTGGGAGAATAAGAAGGAAATGGAATAATCACAACCGAAAAAGTTAACTTGGCATGTAGAACATTGCATGTTAATTCTTTATTCTTTGGCATTTAGCTTTTTTTCGTAATTTATTCTTGTTCGTGGGGATAAATGCGATTTTAACAACCATGAACAAACAAAGCATACAGAATATTCTTTATGGCATAATTAGGTGAATATCCATCTCCAAGTGTCTTCTAGGTATACCTAGATAATGTGCATTGCAAATTCATGTATTAATGATGTACAATATATTCAAAGAAATTTGTGCATATTTAAATTAATTTCTTTTAGAAATTACTTTCTCTTACAACTTACGAGTATTTTTCTATAATTGCTAGTCATGCATAGAGAATCTATATAAGATCTGTGGCAACAATTGCTAGTTATATCAAGCGTATATCTTCACAACCTCCGAGAAACAAATCATTATTCTAATTTAGTGCGTGCTGAGTCGTGAATAACATGTGGTGCTTCGTACTATCCTCCTTATTCCTCAGTATATATATTCCAAAGACAACAATGTCCCACGATACAAAGAAAAAGCATTCGACCAACCTAGTGAATGAACCATTAACTCTAAAAAGATTCACTTATGTCAGAAATATTAGTGAGGATCAGTACAAAATTGGTGTAAAAAATCATTTTAAACCGATATTTTAAAAAAAATTAATTTATTTTAATTTCATCTAAAATATTTTTAAAATAAATAAAAATATATTTAAAAATTATATATAAATATAAATTATTTTATCAATTGTTATTTTATCTTATAAAACATATAATCTACTTATTTATATTTTCTTATATCTTAACTTCTTATAATTTTATATTATTTTATTACTTAAAATATTAAAATATAAATTTAATTAGTATAATTCAACTACAGTTTAACTGCAATTAAACTAATAAATCGTAAATATATATATATATATACCGGTTAAATTGTCATTTTAATTTTTAAAACATTGAGAAAAAGAATAACTTTTTTTGTGCCATTCTTTACTCTATGCAAATAACTAGTCTTATCATGATACGAAAACAAATCTCATACCTTATCTTATTTTTCCAAAATCAAATCTGTCGTATGTACGTTCACCAACAAGAACATTCAGCGTGTCTTTCCAATTTCCATCGTTCAAAGATAATTATAATTATATACTTTCTTTTTGTTTTCATCCTACTTTTTTACTCTATTTATTTTCTTATCTCACTTTTTTTTATCACGTTACTTATTATATTTATTATTTTATCTGTTTATACTTTTTTTTTATCTCTATTTTCTCTCACTCCAATTTATCCCAAATAGGATTGATGTTTACAATTTTCTTAGCAGTAAATAGACCCTGTCCTTGAAAGCATTAACGAAATATATTATTGTTATATACTTTTAGTTTAAATTTTATATACTAGTGGGGTAAAAATATTAAATTATCCATAATTAAAAATTATTGTCAATTTGACATAGCATAAAAATCAACAAATTTTTCTTTTGTAACCATTCGTAATTTAATAACAATATAAAAAATTATTTACACTATTAATATATATATTATTTATTTTAATTTTTTATATATTTTATTTTTTATTTTTTTATCATATCACTTATTTTATTTTATATTTTATTGTACAAAATAGTATATAAATAAAATTTCTCCATCACCAAATGGTCTTTTTTCGAAATAGCAAGACTCTTTGGAAAAGCAGCTATGCTATTTGGTGCGAATAGATGCACCACGAATTTGTACGAATTTGTGAAAATATTTTATTGTTTATTTAAAAAATAAAAAGAAAGAATAAAATTATTAATTTGTTAAAAATAAAAAATAACCTTCTGTATGTCTTTGTACAATTGTTTATGGTAACAATAAGAATTTTTCTTAAAAAGTTATTTTAATTGTGAGTTTAATTTTTACGTATAGATCATATAAAAATATTATATTGTAAATTATTAAAAATTATTATTATAAAAAAATAAATTTACTAAAATAGAATAATTTGTAATTAGATAAAAATACATGATGAATTTTATACTTTTTGGTACATGACTTTATTTTCAATAATTTAT